>VWZN01007392.1:940197-958176 GCA_013396955.1 Regulus satrapa
CCCAAATCCCTATTCTGGATTTGGTATGTAATTTATGATCAAACTGCACATGAAGTAAAACTCTTTCTTAACTAAGCATTCCTTAGTTTTTGTTCCTTTCAATTACACTATTTAGAGTAGAACTCAAATTACCTAGCACATTCTTTTTATTTCTTTTAATGACAGAGAAAAGGACAAGGGGAGAGGATGTAGGAAATAATATAAGCTAACAGTGATAAAAGTGTTTGGTTTTTGGGGAGTTTTGTTTGTTCATTTGTTTGTTTTGGGTTTTTTGTTGTTATTGTTTTTGAAGCCCAGGCTACTTGTTTGAAACAGATTTATCATATCTTCATCAATGTTTTATAGTTTATACTATTTTGGAGTGTTATTTGGGTTCTCAAATACTGGAACATTACTGCTGCTATTTAAGGCAGGACATCTGTCATGATGTGTCTAGAGTCTGATTTCCCCAAGCCTGAACAATTCTTGCCTTTATGCTCTACCTATGNTTACTCCACAAAACTACTTAGCTGCTCAGATCACACTGTTGGCTTTAGGCTTAAACTACTTTAGTCAGAGTCTTCTGTCATTTGTGGTTTGAAGTATATGCTGTGACAAACGTTACTTCAAAGGAGTTTGTACAAAGCTTGACCCTTGCAAAGCTCAGAGAGCAAAGACTCTCCAGAGCTGTATAAACACCCTGACCATGGGATTGCACCAAACCTCTTCTGGATGGTCCCCCGGGCCTGTCCTCTTCCTTCCTGCTGTATTGCGGAGTGCCAATAGTTGACAGGCAAAGGATTTGTTTTTCCTGAAATACACTTGTTTGTCTTGTCTTCATAATATTTGTTCCATGCCTGACTCGACTACTTGCATGCAAATGCCTATTTTTGTACTGTTTTTGTGGGTTGGCAACAAAGTCATTGTGGCTTCCTACTGCAAGGAAAAGCCTGGTGTATGGAACCGAGTTGTTTATATGGATTCCTGGTATGGAATGCAAATTTAATTCTTTTAGCTTGAAATTAAATTGTGTTGAGTAAAATTAACTTTGAATTTGAGTGGTACTGAACCCAGCTAAGCAACTTTCTGGGGCTTGCATTAATAAAAGCAAACTATGGCATAGCTAACAACTGCTAGGGATACATTTCAGTTTCTTAAAATTTGTGGTATAAGAGGGGAATGCTCAGCTTATACTTCTGTAATAAACTTCATGTCTGAAGTGCACTGTGTGGTGTACCCTGCTGGGATAGTACAGCCACAGATAACTTGAAGGGATTTTTGTGGGCAGGGAGAAGGCAGATAAAAGATTTCAGGTGAGATATAAATTTCCATGACCTGGTTTGGGAACATAACCTGCCTTACAGTAAGAGATAGAGTGCTGTGAAAAAGAAGTTACCAGTGATTTTGTTTCATCTGACCTACTGTTAGAGAACCTGGTAGCCTTTTAAAATAAATCTTTGAAGCAATATTTGGTTGAACATGCTTTTTCTGGGCTTCCAAGAGGTTCTTGCCAGCAAGGAGCTGCTGACATCAAAAGCAAAACCCCAAAAGGCCCATATATGTGTGTGAAGTAAGGAAGCTGGGAATGAGAGTGGTTTTGTGCTGAAATTCAGCTGAAAGATCTTTCCAAATGCAATAAAGAAACGGAGTAGAGCACCTTCATTACTGCCTTCAAAAACTATGATGACTTGTGGAATTCCTAGAGTAACATACAAATGAAGGCAGTGTCCTTCCAATAAAACAAATGTTACTTCATTACATGTTTCTTAGGCAAAGACCGATATGAGAGCTTACACTTATGCCAGTCACCTCTGAAACAAAGCAAGTAATCTTGGTGTTACAGAGGTTTGTTTCTTAAGGAAGCCCTGAAAAAACTTTTTCCATGAACACGTTGGTATGAATTGGCATTCTTCCTTGCACAGGAAACCACAAATTCTTATTGCGGAAAACTTCTAACTCTTGTAAAACAGTCATTAGTTTTGTGTATTAAATGTTCAGAATGTTCTAGCATTTTTTTTTAGTGTGGCCTCTGGAGAACTACTCTTAGAAATGCTTCTCTTTTGATAAACAGAAGATCACTTGCTCAAATGTTTCCAGTCACTTGTAGTCCCTGTACATGCTGCTGGGACTTGGATACTTCTCAAATGCCTACAAGCCTGAGACCATCTTTATTGCTCAATTATTTTTACCCCCTCAAGTCTGACAGTTGCAGCAACTGAACATGATCCCTGTATTAAATACAGCAATGTGTTTGATGAGTTGCTTTGGTAGGGTTTCTGAAAGTGCTGCAGTTGAAATTGCCTTTGGTGGTGGGGCAGCTTGTGGAGCAGCGTCACTCAGTGCACACACAGACACAGGCTCTAAGGTTCTCCTTGGAGCATCTCTCTTTTTCTTTATGCCAGTCTTTTCCTCCTTCCCCCCCCCNTTTGGGTTTTTTGTTGTTATTGTTTTTGAAGCCCAGGCTACTTGTTTGAAACAGATTTATCATATCTTCATCAATGTTTTATAGTTTATACTATTTTGGAGTGTTATTTGGGTTCTCAAATACTGGAACATTACTGCTGCTATTTAAGGCAGGACATCTGTCATGATGTGTCTAGAGTCTGATTTCCCCAAGCCTGAACAATTCTTGCCTTTATGCTCTACCTATGTAGCCTTTGCTCTTTCTACAACCTAAAAATAAAATCAAAGTTAAACAACTCATTGACAGTTTGTAATTTCTGAGAGCAGCAACTTGCAGTAGCTATGTCTTGTGTCATCTGGACAATGCTTAGGCAGGGTTTTAAGAATTTGCTAAACTAGGCCAAATTAACTTTTCTTTCTGGTCAGGTGTAACTTTCTGTGCTGGAAGGATGTGCACAAAATAAATGCATGCTGCTCACAAACCTTGTGCTGCCTCATGCTGCACAGACTGAGGTTGTGTGATCCAGCCCTAGCAGCATCCTGGTGTCCTACCCTCAGTATCCTCCCTTCCTTCTGGAAGTCATGGCTTGCACGTCGACTTCCTTGGGATTTGGGACTTTTCCCTTCCACTGAGTAGCCTCAGTGTTAGCTGCTCTCTCAGCTCTGGTTTATGTCCCAACAGCTGTTTAGTTTGCAGACTTTTATTGCAAATACTTTGTACAGTATTAGAATATTACAAAGTATTCTGTGCACAGGATAATGAGGCTACTCTGTGGAGCCTCAGAACTCCTCTATAGATTGGGCAGACTCTTTTAATCTAGAGAAATGGTTCTCCTTCTCCCTCTGAAATCCTACTCTGAAAACTTTATTCTAGAGATAGTTTTAATAAGCTTTGAAACCTGTATCACAGTTTTCAGAACAACTCCTTTATGTCTGTGGCCTTGCAATAATGCCATTTTTGGGGATGAAATTTTCTTACTCTGACAGTTCTCCTCCCATTTCCCTCTTTCCTTCCTGCTCCCAGCAGTACGCATGTGCTGATTATTCTGGGGTGGTTCTAATCCACTCCTTCAACTTTGTAAGCTGCTTTACCTCAGGTTTTGGATGCTGGATCAGCAGATCAGTGTCTGCTGTTAGTGAATCAAGGAAGGTCTCAGACCTCCAAGGCATGTGGGAGGTGGTGCAGCAGGGACATTGTCAGACTGGACAAAAAATATGTTCTCTTCACAGTTCACTTTGCCTAATGTGGACCCATAGCTGAACATGAGTTTCCTGATGGTGCCTCTCAGTTCTGATTTGACAAATTAAAAGCTTTCAAATGGAACCCTGAAGTAGTGTTTATTTGAAGCTTAAAATGCTGGAATTGGAATTTTTTTCCTTTGTGTTTGTAGCTCCTATACCACACTACATTTTAACATGTTGTTTGTTTAAAGGAAGCTTTACACTTCCCAGGGAAGATTGCAGCTGGGAAAGGCCTGAAACTATTGCAGTTGCTTGGCTCTGTTAGATGGTAACTGTGTATGACTCTTACTAACCTAAAATTGCAGATGCTTCACTGTTTGTCAGATTGTAAAAATGCTATGAGACCATCCAGCATTTTTTAAAATTAGCCTGAGTTACAGCATTCTGGAGTTAGAATGATCATGGTGACAGCATGTCTCTCTGTACTGGTGGAAAAAAATCAAGAGAGCGGGGAATAAATGCTAAGCAGTAAGGAGATTTGAAATATGTCTACATGGGTCAATGCAAACAACATAGGAAGTTTTGGGAAGCTTTGTTAAACTCGGGCTGAATACTTAAAGGTTTACTGGATAGTAATACATGCTATTGAACCCAATGCCTTTGGCTTGTGATCACCAGTGAAGGCCTGTTTTTTCACCTAGTTTTGAAACTGGGGATTTACTTTGGCACAAGGAAGGTAAGTTTCTTATTTGAGTTAGCAGAATACAAGTGTCTGGTTGGAAACATTCCCAGCAATGACCTGATTCCTAGCCTTTTCCATAACTGCTCAATAGTGCCACCAATGTATATTTGGCCACAAATTAATTATGATAACTTGCATAAACTCCAGGATTTTTTAATGTCTCAAAACCAATAGGGTATAAGCTGGTCATGTATAAACACTGGCTTAAAAAAAAGTAATCAGATTTAGCAGAACAGCTTGGTGGATGGTCAGTTCCAGGTGCTCTGTCTTCCTAGGAAGTGCCAGCTGAGTTTATCAGAATTGTTGCTTCTGCCTGCTGACTTCATGGCATCCCAGGTGCAGCTTGGTAAGCTGGCTGCCAGCCACTGGCCCTGCACTCCTTCCTCACAGTACCAAAGTCTTGTGAATGAGGACAGCATCTCCCAGACCGAGATCTCCAGATTGTTGCTGGGCTTTGTTTAGAAAGGACACCTGAGCTGGCTCTGTTGCTTGCTGCAGGTGTTGAATTGCTCCAGTGTTTTGCAGGAGGCTGTGTTGTACTATCAGTATATTCTGCATGCTAATTCATATGTATATTTTTGACCAAAACAAAATAAGACCCTCTCTTCTTTTGCATCATAAGAAACCTTTTCCTCATTATAGAGTATTGAAGTATTTGAGATAAATAAAAACACAAAAACCCAAACAACAAACCACCAAACCAAACCAATTTGATTTCTCACTTCATTCTGGCAGTAGGTGCACATCCAGTGTGCGAAGGGAAGACTCATGATTGTGTTAAGCTCCAGATGTGAGAGGGTGTTCTGCATTATAGGTAGATGAAATAAATTTTAGAGCCATCTGGCAATGACCAAAGTGAAACTGCTTACAGGCTTTAAACTTTGCCTGTATAAATTAACCTCTTCACAGGTTTTCTTTTGAGGGGTGTCCTGAAAAGATTCTCATTAGATTTTTGTTATTTTTGTTTTTACATTGTTGTCTGATGATCTTATCCAAAGTACTGCATAATTCAGATCTGAGATTTAGATTTGGAGTTAATCTATCTCCATTGCAAAGTCCATGTTGTTCAGAGATTTTGCCATGTTAATTGTTAACAAAGGTGCTCTGGCTGCTCAGCGGAGCTGCAGGGTTTGTTAGCTGAGCACTGCTTGCAGCACTCTGTTGTTTAAGTGCTATTTTTGATGTCTTGGAGCACACACGTGTAACTTGATTGATGTGACATGAGAAGCCTTATCCTGAAATGTGCTGTTCAGATTATGCTTCAAAATACTACATTTTCTCAAGGGTTTACGCGATTGATTTGATTGATTCTATTTAAATATTATACTTTGATCTTTGAGCACAAGATCTGATTTTATCTGGTTGTTTATCGCAACCTGACTATTGTGTTTTATGTTTGGTTTGGGTTTTGGGGTTCTTTTAATCCCCTTAATATCTTCTGTATTCGGTGCTGTTGTTTAGAACAAGGATTTATTTGTGTGTGCACTTGATTCACAAGATTCACTGTTATGTTGCAGGTGTCTTCAGAGTCTTGCTTCATCTTGCCTTTGCTTCATTCTGTTTTTCTTCTGGTGTGGCACTACCCATTTGCAAGACCTTGAACTACAGCTCTCTCTCTCTCATGTATAGACAAGTCTGTCTTGTTCTGTAACTGCTCAGTGAAGAAATCTCAGTTGTTGTTGAGGAAGCTTGAGATGCTTTGAGGTGTTGCAGATCAGAAGACCACTGTAGCTCTGTAAGCGTTCCTCTGTTCTCCAATGTGGCCACTAAGACAGCATTTTTGAAAATTCACATAGGTGAACAGAAGTGCAGTGGGCTACATGAATACAAAATGTCCTTCATTGTGTTACTTTGTTTGAAAAAATATGTATTTTTTAACTTTAGGAATTCTTACTGAGTTTATTTTTAATGAAATTAGTTCCATTAATAAGGGAGTCGTTTTCAGTCATGTTGTCACAAGATGTCCAGGAGATAAATCTGAACATGGGAGATGTCTTGAATACATTGTAAAGAGATTATCTGTATAGACCAGTGCATGACCTACTGGTTAAGGATCATGCATGATTAGTCAGGTCTTTTTGACTTGTCTGGGGGAACCAAATGTTTATGATGTTCATGATGTTCCTTCCATCTCTGAATCTTTCTAGAGACAGTAGTTAGCAGTGACTGTTGCCTTTGGTAGGAAATTCAACTGTTTCTATTTTGGATTTTATGGTCTTCTTTCTATTATTAGTTGATTCTTGAGTGTTTGGGAAGTTTCCTTGGTGTGTGTTCATCCTTACCTAGCTTCATTGCTAGACACCAGCCACATCCAGTTGATCCAAGTAGTCCCAGTAGCTGAGATAACTTGTTTTCTCTTGGAGTTGGATGATGTGCTTGTGCATAATTTCCTGACCAGGAGAGATACTTGTGGAAAAAAGAAGAGGAAAACAGGATTCCTAATTCTGGGACTTCTTATTAGCTTTAGGGAAAAGGCTGCTGGAGGGCAGGTATATTTTAAGGGACTTTTTTATTGAGTCTGCCCAGCTTAAATTCTCATTTAGCACTTCAACCTTTGTCTGACCTCCACCAAATCTTCTCCTTTAGCCATATTGAGGGTTTCTTTCTTTTATGGCCAAAAAAGAAAATGCATGCACATTTTAGTATGCCCTTTTTTTGCACCACTCAATCATTTTGCCAGAATGGGGAAGTAATGTGAGTTTGGAAGGAGGGCATGAGTTATGTGAATGATATTGTCTCAACAGATTTTGTCTGTGTAGGTAAAGGCCCAATGAGGGTTAAAAAAAAAATCCAGAGAAACTATTTTTGAGAGTTTTGAAAGCAGACTAATTTCTTTTTGAGAACAGACGAATCTGAAGTACTTGATATTCAAAACAGTATAATTCTTATATTTAGAACTGTCATTTTAAAGATTCCCCCATCCCACCCCTTAATTCTTGAACTGCAGAAACAGACACCTGTCACTGTTTGGATAAGTGCTGGCAAGTTCAGAACTGTAAGTGGTCTTTGTGATGAGCTGGAATTTCAGAGGTGACACTGCTGTCAGCTCTTGTCTTTGAATGCAGCAACTCTGTTCCTCTGTGGTCCCATGGTAAACAGTTGGGATCACTCCACTTCCTGGCATATAAGAAGTTCAGCATCTTTAAAGCAATGAATACTTCATGCTGCCAATGGCTTTAGAATAAAAGCCATGTAATTAGAAACTGAGCAGTTCCTTACTTAAAATGTGCTCCAGATACTGTTTGTAAACATTCTAGAGATTAATTGACCCATCTGATTTTCAGAATTTCTCATATATTTCAGAGATGCAGTAAAGTATCAAAATTGATGTGAAATTGATTTGTTTTGGAGAAAGAGAACAGACTGGCTTGAAGGAATGGCTCTCTAGACCTTAGTGCTTGATACTAACACTGAAACTTCTGTACTGGGAATATCATAGACTTAAATTACAATAAGGACATAACATGGCAGAAAAATGAGTCAGAGGAGTGAGGTAATCTAAGAAAAGATAATAAAATTTACCTTGTAACAATGAATTATTGAATGTATGGGTTTTTTGAAGAGGTGGTGAAGAGCTGTAATCTGCATAGTGGAATGTGTGTTCTAAAGGAAAATACTGCTATTGTAATGAAGTCAGAACATGCAAATGTCTCTGAGTCTGAAGCAATGTTTCAAAAATTCATTGAGGGAGACAATCTAATAAGCATGTATGGAAATCTGCTCTGTTCTCTAATCTGCTATTAGGCTGGCAGGAGACACTGGTTTACATGCTAATAAAATATTGCTTTCGTGAGTGTTGCTACTCGACAAGCCTAAGAACTTTATAATTTGGTTTTGCAGCCCTTTCAGAAGATGTCCTACATAATTGATGCTCCTTCCAAAGGAGCTAAGAGAGGCATTGTAATGGACCCATCTCTGATGTCACACTTTAGTTGTTAAGGAGCTATTCTAAAACTGGCATTTATTTTATTATGGTTGTGCTCCATTTTTAGGGGATTTATGGGAAAATTTTGAAAGCTGTAATAGTTTTGGCTCAGGTAAACAATTGAGCAGGCAACTGACTTCAAGTCTCATTAAACGTTGGTGCTTGCCTGTGTTAGGATGGATGGCTGTGACTTGAATTAATGGCAGCTGGTTTACAGGTATCAAAGGAGTCTTCTCTTTGCCAGGTATATATTAGTCAACGTTGCTGAAGTTATTGGAATTTACAGTCAAATGCATACAGGGATTTGGGTAAAACTTTGTTTATCCCTGGGATACTCACTCTCCTACTGTCTAGAAGAATTGCAGCACTTTTTAAAAACTGGGTTTGTGGGAAGAGCTAGTTCATGCAGCTAGTGCTTGGCTTTTATTCTGGTTTATCTAATTGATATGTAGAAGGAATTCAAGCTGCAGAGTAAGGAGTGAGTGTGCCTGTGAGGGCTCAAGCAATGTGATTTGCCTTCTGAACCCATGACTGAAGCTCTAACTATAGTCTCTGTTTCTGGCCACTGTTTCTGTCAGGAGAGATTCCCCCTGCTGTTACTTGCACACTGGTCCATGTCAGAGGTAACTCTCAGGAAGAGTGCAAATAGCACAGCCCCAGTTTCTAACCAGGGCCTGGCTGAGCAGAGCTGTGCAAGTGCAGGTTAGAAGTCACTGAGATAACATAAACACAGCACACTTGGGTCTGCCAGCTGGCTGATACATGAAGTGGGTGTTTTACAGCACATACTCTCTAAACTTCCTTGCAGTCTAAACTGCAAGGAAGATACTGAAGACAAGAGTTGATTCCTAGATGTGCTGTAAACCCTGAAGTTTTAATCTCTTTGTTTGTATTGAGCTGTGAGGGTTGGTTTGGGAAGTTTTTTTCCCTGCTCTTTTTTTCACCTCTAATTTGTACTTAGATGAATTTCAACAATGATGTAAACAGTTACTTTCTGCATTAGCACAGCAGCTTACCTGACTGAGAGGGCATTGCCTTACTTCAATGTGTTTAGCTTTTTACTGGTTCATTACTAGCCTTACAAAACACCTCATTCTTCATTTAAAGTGAAACATGGTTGTCTAAAACTCAAAAAAAAGAAATAAAATGTACTCGTTGTGCATGTTTCAGAGGAAAAGCACTTGCCAGCTGCTGGCTAAGTGGCAGACTGACCATGTGCCCTAGGCAGATAGGTTAGGAATTTCCTGGGGCTGGGGAAAAGCAAGAGGGCAGTCCCTGTGCAGGGCGGGATGTGCTGATGTCCCTGCTCTGCACTTTCTCAAGCGTGTGGAGCAGGGAGGGCTGTTCTTGTTGGGATGCCTTCCCAGCTGTGTGGTGGAGGAGAGGAGTGCTGGCTGAGCTTGCCAGCAGTGATAAGGCTCCAGGTGGGGGATCACAGTAAAGATGCTGTGAAAATCAGCTTTTGCAGGAGTTACATGAGGCAAAGATGTTCTTTTACCACTTGTTCTGCTGGAAGCTTCTTGCTGCTAAGAACTAAATATTCAAATCAAACTGTGGCTCTTCCAGCCTTCCTGGTGTTCTGACTTATGGTACTTGCTTCTGTTTTCAAAACTGACTTTATCAGCACAGACTATTTCACTCTGAAAATGTAAAATGTTACCATAAGTGCTTCTTATATTGCAATAAACATACATAACTTTCCTTTACAAGATCTGTGTATCAGGCTTGCTTTTTCTCCCCACTGTTTTTTCACTACCCTGCCAAGAGCATAGTTATCTTCAGAACAGGTTTATGCAAAACTGGCAAATTGAATGGTAATGTCATTGCTTCCAGTGAATTCAGACTATTGTATTCTACATACAGTGTTCACAGCTGTATTACAAGACTGCTGTTGGCTACAATGAAGTGCTCCACAAAATTGCTCTGATCTAAGGCTTAGGTTATAATTTGAGACAGTTATCTTAAACCAAAAGAACTTAAGTCCATAAATAAAATGTTAAGCAATGTAAACTTTTTAATGGCAGAGACAGTTAGCAAGGAACTATGCAAACCCCCCCAAGCCAAGATAATCTCTACCATAATTATGTAGTCTACTAAGTGAGAAAAATTCCAGAGCTTTGCTCATGAATAAGAATGGATTATTTGTGATGTGATTTCATAAAATAAGCAAGGAGACTAAAGGCTCCAGAGGCTACTTAATGTTTTGCAGAGGGGTAAATGTTAATACTTAATTGTTTAAAGTATGTGTGAGGTGATGCATGGCAAAGTTTTACAAAGTATGCCTTAAGAAATAACGTATTGTTAGATATGTGCTGAATTTCTTTACCCATATAGCTGTGTTTCCAACAGGTTGCTTTAGTAATCCATTCAATGAGCTTTTTGCCTCTTGTTCTGCTGATAATATATATTGCTAAATACTTCCTCTCTGCTCCATTCTAATCATGGTAATAAAGTGAGCGCTGCTGTGACCTTTTTTGTTCTGCTTTGGTACTATTAACACATCTCTGTTCTGATCCCATTTATCCCACCTAATTCTCCCCCTGAGACAGCTGTGCCAACAGAAGAACTAGGAAGAATACAACAGTTGCACTAGAAAAAAATGCTCCAGAACATGAGTATTGAAGGAGAGAGACAGCTGAGGTGTTCAGTCACAGAGTTGATGGACTTCATGCTGATGGTTTTGAGACAGCCAGCCCCAAACAGGCATGGGGATAAGGTCCAGAGACCATAAGAAGCTATGGCTTCTTTTAGGGGTGCTTTAAGAATGAATTGTGTCTCCTCCAGTTTTTGAGAGAGGAGAAACGAGTTCCCTCTCTTGGGGACACCTTATCTAGGGAACATCCTCAAGGCTGCCTTAGCCTTTTTTGTGTTAGGTGTTTGTCCAGTTGAGATAAAGCACTATTCATACTTCTGATACAGGCATTTGTACTGGTTCAAATAAATCTGTGTAATGCTCCACACCTAGATACAGAAGGAATCACAGAAAGAAACAGCAGCAAATGGTGATCTTTCATGGGAAGGTCCCTTCTATGCTTTTCCCTTTTCTGTCCCTTGTTCTGGAGCTTCCTGCAAAACAGATCTGTCCTTGAGTCTCTGCATCAGCATGGATCACTCTTTAAGCTTTATTTTACTTCACTAAGTCTCTGACTCAAAGTCCCTATAGAGCTTAGAAATTTGAGTGATGGAAGCCAAAGACTTACATGAAAATGGACGTTGTGTAGTGAAGAATTCCCTTCCTTAGACAAATAATCTAAAATACTGCTCTAGTGAGTTATTATGAATCTCAGTGCTTTTTTAGCCTTTTGTTATTTATGCTCACCAGCCCCCTGTGAAATTGAAGAGTTCCCTTTCTCTTGGGTGATGGACTGGAGCTGGGTTTTGGGGACTGGCTACCATGTCCTCACCCACATGTACCAGCTTCGCCCCTTTGCCCCGCTCTGCTCTCCCGACCCTGCACTGAGTCATCTGTGTTCAATATGTACAGGAGCAAGGGAATTGTTTTCATGGTCACTGCTCTGAAATGAGTCAGTGCAGGGTCAAATGCTGTGGAGCAGGGAAGGGAGAGGAGTGGGAATCTGGCAGCCAGCAGCTGCCTGAGATTGCCATGGAGCCACAGACCAACCCCGGTGGCTTCACCAAGGTCACACAAGTTGCTGTCAGCAAGAAATTGAAACCTCTCTTGTGTTATACAGGGTGCTGACCACATGTCTGTCAAATGCAGTAACTGGTAGGAAGTGGCTTTAGATTTATCCTACTTGAATTTATTGTTTGCTTGCAAATACTGATGTATGAATTAATAGTTGCTTTCTAGTGTGTGCAAAAATCCAAACTGGTCATAACTGTAGATCTTCAGGTGTAAGCTGAGTGCATTTCATGAGGAATTCATAATTAACTTGAGCTAACCTTCCCATAGAAATGTGATTTTTGTATAGGTAGTGGTCCGTCATCTACAGCACGTTTCTGTATAAGGACTACTGCCCTTTAGTAAAGCTCAGGAGTTAGTGCCTGAAACAATTTATTGAATGGTATTATATTGCCAATTTGGTTAAAAAAAAAATTGGTTGCAGTTGCTTGATAACTCATAGAATCTGAAGCAGGTACTTTATTAGTGGCCTGAATTCTGAATTTAGAATGGAGCATTTCACCAATCCTGGGCACACAAATTGCTGGATACACACAAATATCTGGATGCACAACATTTTGAGCTATGTATATCATGAAAGCAGTGCTGAAAGTAAGGGTATGAGTTAGCTTAAGTCATGTATTCTGGCATCAATTTCTATGCTCTATTTTTCCATTTGAATTCACTTGGGAGGAAAAAAACTAAGAAGCTTTGAGTGAAGATTTTAGAGCTCTGTGCTGGTTATAAAGCTGTCTCTGTTGCTTCTGTCTTTTAAAAATTTCTTAAGAAAAAAGGGCTAGCCAAAAAAAATTCTGGATGTGATGGTATGTAACATATGTGCATTTTCTTTACACAATGCACTACATTTAATTCAATTTGAAGGACTTTCTCCTAGCTCTGACAAATATTGTCAGCCTACCACTTGACTTAATTTCTGTGTCTGGTTATGTTTTTTTGTTTTGTTTGTTTGAGGTTTTTTCTTTGGTTTTCTTGAAATCAAAGAAAGCTTGTTGCAGGTGGGTGTTTTGGGTTTATTTTGTTTGGTTTTTTTGTTCTTTTGAAGAGGGATAATATTGGAGAAACCTGTCTCCAGCAATCTGATATATTGTCTGGTGTTCTTCTAGGAACAAATATATCATGTGGATTTTTATGTAGGAGGCTTTTTAGACTTTTAAAGGTTGGGTGTTAGCCACAAGGTTCATGTGACATGACAAATGTGGAACATCTGTGTACTGGTGCACATCACTGTTCTAAAAGTTGTTCCCCTCACCACATGCATTGAATTAAACACAAGAATTTAGAGGAAAAATAGTTGGAAGGACACATTCTGTCAAATACAATGGGAAGGATCTGTTGTGCAAGCTGTTGGAGCTCACTCACAGAGTTCTGCAGTCGCTAATTCAGTGATCTGGTGTGCTCTGTGCCTCAGCTCTTCCTCCCTTGGAGCTGGGAGAGTGCTATTGTGCTTTCCTAGCTGGTGGTAAACTGTTTTCTGGATAGAAATTAGAGTTGAGCATAAGGCTAAACTCTAAAGGGATTTCTAAGAAACTAAAGGGATTTCTCAGTGTAATTTCTTGCTTGAGTGATGTTTGGGCTGCATGTGAGGTAAGTAGGTGGCTGAGTTGGCTTCCTTGTATTGCAAACAAGGTGTGGCTGAGTGGCTTAAAGCAGGAGCTCTCATATTAAAACAGGAATCTTATTCCTAACTCTGCCTGAAGTGATCTAACTTGGTGACCAATATCCTTGTAAATCCTGAGTGCTACTGTTTGTCTCCATGCTATAGCTGCAGTGAGAGTTCTTGCTTATAAAGTAAGTGTGATAGAGAAAAGAAAACAAAAGCAATTCTTATGGGTAGGATTTGACCTGGAGCATTCTGGGCCAGAAGCTAGGAGTCCTTGTTCTCCTGGAGTGGTTACCAAATTGCATGAAGGGTGCTGTACTTGCTGTACTTCATTAAAGCCTGTACACTTGGTGCTATCACCTAGGTCTGACAGAGAAGCTGCCAGTTTTAGACTGCAGGATACAGTATATTCAACAATCCGAGTCAGGACGCTGGTCACAACTTAGGTTGAGGTGAAACTCAAGTGTTGGTCTGGTAAAAAGCTCACTGCTTTTTTCTGCTCACTGTGCAGAAGGCAAGTGGTAGATACTCCTAGTTGTCTTCCTAGTGACTTGGATGTATTTCAGAAGTAGTTCTGAAACTGTGTAGGTTTGAACACATCATTAAGCAGTGGGTTTTTTAAGTCCTTGAAAGATATCTTTTAGATATTGTCATTACAGATAAGAGTTTATTGAGTTCTGAAACTCACAGCTAGAAACCAATATGAAAAATTTGGTCTTCACTTCCTAGCCTATCTTCACAGACTCAAGTCTGGGATTGCAAATGTAAAGGACCTCCTCTAGTTAATCTGAACTTAGTTTCAAACAATTACCTCTGAGATGACTTCTGAATACTTCCTTCATGCATTATGATGGCTGCTTTCGTGCTATGCTTAACTCTTTGAATTTAATATTTTTGAGGCTTTTAAATCTTGTTCGAAAGATAGTTTATACTAAGAGCTCCTACTCCGGAGTGCTTGTTAAAGCTCTTGTTCCAACATAGCCACATATGTCAGACTTCCGAAAGCTTGCTGACATTTAAAATATCACTTCACTTGGAAATAGCCTCTGAATGATTCCTTGCTTTTAAAGGAGGTGTGAGAAATGGTCTGAAGTAAAGGAAGCATCTCTGGGATTTGTTGTCCAGAAGCAGGTGCATAGGGAGAGGACAGAAGTGGCATACAAGTGGAATACATGCCTAAATAGTCTGGGCATCCATTTCAATTGTTCTGTTCTCTTAGAATTGGCTATGCTCTAATTAAGTAATTCTTGTCATAAAACTCCAGTTTAGCTCATAACAAAATGCATATTCTTTTATCTTAAAAGTAGTGGGCAAACCATTTTTGTTCGAAACAGTTTTTGAAACTAATTTTTTTTTTGTTTGTTTGTGTTTTTAGTTTGGTGCAGTAGGCTGTGTTTTTACCCTCTTCAAAAGCTGCTAACCCAAAGTAAGCAGTCCCTCTCTCACCCCAGTCAGCCTGGGCTCAGAGGCCACCCCCACGTACCTCTGGGAGCCCTTCAGGGAGGGAGGAAGGACTGATGCAGATTCCTGTATTGCCTTTCCAGCAAAGTTCATATCTTCAGTGCTGGCTCCAGGAAGTTCATCTGAGTCAGCAACCCTGTCCACAGGCACTTGGAGAGTCTGGTGCAGAATCTGGGGTGATCTAATTGTGATCTGTCTGATACAGGACTTGCCCAAGCCGAGTGTTTCCACTTTAAATGCTTTTTAATTTAGCACTGTAAAACTGTAGTTAGGAAACAAATCTACGCATTCAGAATGCGTAGGTGTTAAATTCAGCTGGGTTCAAAGAAGTTAAATGCAGCTTTGATGTAAATTACTTTATGTAAACACAGCAGTAACTTCACATCCGTTGAACAATTAAAGTTCTGTAGCTTCTTTCACCCATGCTCCAGTTTTCTAAAACAATTGAGTGTAATCCTGGGAGGTCCTTCCGACTAAAGTCTGTTTTATTGCATGGAAATATTCTCCAGAGTGCTGGGAGAAAAACCTGATAATTTTTCTATCTTTGAAGAGACTTCTGATGTTTTGAGTCTTTATTACACTAGAGGTCAGTGTATGATGGGAGCTTCTACGCTGTGGTGTAGAGTTTCTTGCAGAATCCTATTTCAGCAACTTTGAAACCAGATTCTAAGAGAAACTGTAGCCTGTTACTATTGGAAAAAACTTAACATTAAAGTGTCTTGTGACTTTCTTGGCTAAAGGACTTTTTTGAACTTCCTGCTTTTAACTCTCCTTGCCTAACAAATATGAGACAAATATCTGTAAGAGTACTTTGATGTGGTAAGCATGAACGTGCACTGTCAGTTGCTCCAGCGTGCGCCTCAAACATTCACCTTTCATTGCAATGCCATGACTTTTTGGTTCACATTTCTGTATGCCAGGGTATGAACAGGAGTCATCCTTAGCGTGTGCACTGTGCCTCTTAAGGGCATGGTGGGAGAATGGCACATGCATCTATTATTTTTAGAGTAGGTGTCAGCTTCCTGAGCGCTGAGCTGGTAACTTCCAGGTGGGCGGCTTCACTTCTGGGCGTCGAGGGAAGCACGCTCAAGTATGATTCTGTCATCATACATGTAGAGACTCTTTCCTCAGTGAGTCTTCCTCTGTTCTTCAGATAAGTAATTTCTTTAAGCATCCGGAATGTGCAAAAGCAGCTTGTTCCTGCAGACATCACTGGGCAGGGGCGCTAGAGCAGATAGGTCTTTGAAAGACAGGGGTGTTACGTGACGTGAAACGGGAGGGAAGTGCACTGAAGGAGAGTCCTGCTGACTGGGGCAGGTTACACTGCAAATGACAATTTAAGTAAGATGGTGGAAATACCCCAGTACGGTGGATTTGAGCTCGCGAATGTTTTCTGTGTGAACTGACTGCAACCAGAAGTGCCTATATCCTGTTACTCTTGTGTAGAGATCTTCTGAAATGCCTCAGAAAAATAAAAGAACATGGGATGTTAAGAACTTAGAGGTTTGCACCAATGGAGAGGGTAAGTGCAGGCACAGAGGAGAATTTTGCTGTTCTTAAGTGATATTCTGAGCTTTCAGAAGACTTGGACTGATGAACATCTTTGTGGCCTTTTCTTTTTGGTGAAGTGGGAGGGGACACAGTAAAAGGAAAACCAGCAGTCTGAAAATCTCCTTTGCACCTGACTGCTGCCCCATATGTTGTGTTGCATGCCTCTGGAGCATTAAGAAGAATAACACCTCAGCTGAGATAGTGTGAAGGAGCTGCTAGATTCTGGTTTAATTGAACTCTGTGAGGATTCTTGGCTTCACAGGAAAGATATTGCACTCTTCTACCTCTATCTCAAGTTTTTCCTTGCTTTTTTTTTCTGTAAGAAATGAAAATGTACTAAGGTTTTGCAGAATGGGGCTTTATCAAAATATGTCTGTGGTGTTAGACGTCATTTGTTTGGGCAAGAGCCTGAAAAGGTGATGGCTTTGCAAAACCAATGTGATAGAAGTCATTGAGCAACAAATAAAACATCCTAAAAATTGCTTTCCTTTTCTGATTGGAGGCATACAACCTTAATTTGTTTCACTGGAACTCAACAAGATCAGTTCTGTATGTAAAAGCTCAGGAACTAGGAGACTTATCTTGAAGAAAAGAAGATAGTGCAGGTCTTCTGTAGCCAGGCTAGTGAACACCCTGATGGACCACTGCAGATTCTTGCAGAGCAGTTATTTGTCTGTTACACATAGTGACACTCTTTCTAGGTTCAGCTGTCAAGTGTTAAACCAGTCCAACTGTTGATGCTATCTGCACCTAGAAGGATATTTGCCTAGAAGAACAGATATTATTTTCTTGGTCAAAAATGATGGATCTTCATGGCTAAACAGAGATGATTACCCACTAGTCCCTCTTTCTAGTTTATAATATGAGGTATCCAAATGATATTTTCACGTCTGTGTTTCCTTCATGATGTACTGACTAATTCTGGTATCTGTCTGTTGCGTAGTAAGGCGTCCACCATAAAAGGCAAAACTTAGTATTTGGAGTGTCTTCTCCTGCTTTTGTTCTAAACTCTCAAAATGCAGGGGTTATCAGACATACAATTCACGTAGCTTGCCAGGCATTTCTCAGATGAATTGCAGAGAAAGCACAAAAAGTTGCAGCCAAGGTCAGTCTTGAGAAGATTAAAATTCAATTGCCAGCCCTCACATTTTGATTTCAATCTCTTAATATTTCCTGGTAGGTGCTCTGTATTTGCTAGGTCTTATGTTTGTCTTGTCATGTGTTCTTGCCAAAACTTCTTATAAGACTCCTGACACCATCAAAGATCTCTAGAATATAGTAACATAGGCAAATATATATATATGTATATATATATATAAAGCCCCAAATCACTCTGTCAAGGTATTTCAACTCACACCAGTTATTCAAGGTTTCTTTAAAAGGGTAGACTTTGACAGGCTTTAAAGCTTTAGGCCTTCAAAACTGCAGCACCCTAGTCTTCTCTGTCTTGTTCCAAAACACAAATGTAGAATTTGGAAAAAAAAAAATTAGGA
>VWZN01007392.1:958219-970163 GCA_013396955.1 Regulus satrapa
AAAAAAAAAAAAAAGGTAATAAAATATATTAGTGGGACAGTGGCAGTGTGCACCAGGTTTAATGTGTCCTGTGCATTATAAATGTCCTCTCTTCCCTCTGCACAGTTGCTTCCAGGAAGTCTCTGAAGTAGTTGACCAAAATGATAGCTGGATTTCAAATCCTTTCTTTTCTGTAAAAAATACTGATACATAAGGAGGAAGAAAATAGTACAGCAGAAGTAATCAGGCAACCCTACACTTAAGTAGCAAGAAGGATTATGGAACCAAGAATTATGTGATGGTGGAAAAACTAATTTATCTTTTTTTCCAGCTATCCATTGTTGACCGTAATTTTTCTTCACCTTTCTACCACACTGAAGTGCCCACTAATTTACCCTTCTAGGAGTGCTCATTTGAGGGAAAAGGAAGCTGGAAATGCAAAAACAATAGCATATGCTGTACCATATTCATGCACCTTCAGGCTAGTTTCCTCCCTGAAACACAGAGAAAAATGTGGATAGATCTTAAAAGCTGTCATACTTTGACTGTTGTGATCAGTTACATAGCACTAGGGACAAGACTGGTTTACTGCCTTGCCTGTCCCTATGCATTCTAAGGTAGTCTGTGTTTGGAGGTCTGATTGGCTTACAAAATCAGATTTTTTCCCAACTCAGGCAAATTCTATCTTATCTGTCTTTTCAATGAATTATTTTTGTTTTGACCTCTTCTCTAGATGCTGTTATTAGAGTCTGACACAGTCAGCAGCTGCAGGAAGCAGAGCAGTGACCTGACTGCTCTTGAAAGTTGGTGCTCTAGTCACATAAGATATCATGACTTCATTTTCTGACTCCTAATAGATTAAAAAAAAAAAAAAAAAAAGAAGAAGAATAAAGCAGTTGTGTTAGTGAAAACAGTGTATTTGGCACCTAAACATATATAAGTGAGCTGAGCCTGAGCTGAGCAAGGAGAAAAATGTTATTTCACTTACCAGCTGTAAGAGGAGGAAGACAGTAATCTGTGCAATAGCACAAACTGCTTCAGGTGGTTCAGGTCTGCACTGGAGAACTCTTCACTCACTCCGTGGAAAGAAACAACTGCATGTGGTACAGAACAGAGTAAGAAGCCCAGAGCAGTTGGTTATTTTAAGTTTTTATAGGTTCAGGGGATTGGCATCCTTAAGGACAATTTGGTGCTGGGATAATTCAGCTAGTTTGAAACTATCTAACTTAAATACTTAATCAACATGAATATCCACATGGGCTGAATCACCCTGCAAATAAAGTTACAGGCACAGCCAGAGGTGTTTTGTATTTGCCAAAGAATGAAAGAAAACCAGTTGTGGCTCAAGGTGTGGGGATCTGAAATCGGGCCATGTGGCAGCGTTATTTGAAGAACTGCTTGATAGGTCAAGTGTTCTACACTAGGAAAAGTCTTGAGTCTGTCTTCTGCTTGCTGTGGTTCTAGAAAGAGAATTGGCTTTTTCAGTTGCATCCAGTGGTGTTTAAAATCAGTGATTTTGAGGGTAATAGTACTTTGGTATGTGCTTCTGGTTCCATTATTATCTCCAGCACTGCTCGACCTTATTGAAAGACTGAATATCTAATAATAAAGACTTCCTGTGGAGTGGCTAGGGGAAAGTTCAGTTCTTGTCTCTATGAAAGGCCAAGGTAGCATTTTGCTGTGGGCTGCCTCAGCCCTTGCAGTCAATCACTTCATCCCCTTTGTGCATCTGCTTGCTAGTTCGGAGATGTTTGCCACAGCCTGGGATGCACTCTGTTCTCACCCATGCTTTGTTGTGTTTGATTCTTGTAGGAGCTGCCTTTGGACTGTGAGCCACCTGGACAAGGTGATGCAGTTGTACCTAGAGGGTCAGGCCTGGATGGCTGGGATTTAAGGTAAATCTTTGCTGAAAAATATGCAGATCTGAACCAAGAACTGTGAGTTGTTGTTTTTCTTTTTTTTTTTTTTTTGTTTTTTGTTTTTATTTTTTAATTTCATCTGGAGGTGTTTGTATCAAACTTTTAAAGAATCAGTGTGTGCCTCCTAGTATGTATGTACTTAAATAAAATGCAGCAATATACCTTCAGAAAAGCTGACTGGTATTTGAATACCTAGGAGATGTTAATGCTGCCTTGGGAAGAAATGTTACTCCCTAAGGAAGTAACAGTAAGTGTTCCTGGAACTTCTCAGAATAGACTGAGAGGCATCAGGCAGCTAAGATGGACCTCCTGTTCCAGCCTTTCTATTATTCTTTCTTCCAAATATTGTCTGAGAGTAGCTTCAGCCATTCCAAACTATGTACAATTCCTTAAAATGTAATATTTTAATTATTTGCCAGAGTGTACTTTCTTTGATGTTGTCCACTCTTCATGTTGCAGACTTTCAATTAAATATTTGCAGTTTAGATTTGATTCAGGATTTTTTTCAGCTCTTAACTGTGGAAAAGCATTTCCCTGTGTAAACAAAAACCAAGAACAAAAGTGACCTTCTTGTGTGCAGAAGTGCATAGCAAGTTCTGTTGGTTCCACAAAGGCAGAGCTTGCAAAATTTCTGTAAAGTGTGGGATTAATCTTGCTCTTGGAGAATTGTGTAATTTTTGTTACTGAAGAGATGTGATTTCTTGGATGTGATCAGGAATGTCTCAGTGGTTTTGAATCAGCAAAATTAGTATATAGATGACCTATCTTTCAACCTTCCTAAAAGAGAATTGATGTCTAATTCTGGTCATACTGCCAGGCAAGAGCTGTCATATTATTAGTTCTCCTGCCAGATGTAGCCTAAGTTTTTTCTCAGAGGTATGGAAGGCACCATTTCACTTGTTGCTCCAGAATTATGTGAGAGCTGGTTTTCTTGCAACTTGTAGCTTCTGAAGTCTGGGAAAACACCATGCAAGAGTAGAAGTTTGAATTAAATCATCTTCTGCTGATTTTAACATCTTACTTAAAAAGAAGGGAAGTGAGAGACTCAGAACAGTGTTTACTCTTCCATGTCCTAGAAAGCCTGAGAGGTCATGTGGCCTTGCAGTAGAAAAGCAAAACCTAACCTTGATTCCTGATGATTTGAGCTTGGAGCATGATCACGGGAAACATGAACTGTGTCTACAATTCAGGATTAAAGCATACGAATAGTCTCCTCCAAAATGTCAGAGCAATCACATCACATCACAGTTATTAGTTGCTTGCTTTCTATGCAGCGAATAATTGAATGAAAGTGAGCAGAAGTAGCATGTTCTTGCAAGAATAATGCAGGTACTGAAAATCATGCGAACAGTCATGAGAATTTAATTTTTTTAAGGATAATATGAACTTAACTTCTTTCAACAAAGACTCAAGCCTTCAGAGAATTTCTTGCTGAACTTGTTTCTTAGTATATCCCATCATAAAATGGTTGCAAGCCTCAGAAGATGATGCTGTTAGGCCATGTGAATGAGTGTTCTGCTGTATATTAAAAAAATCAGGAACAAAAAAGAGGTTTATTTTAGTAGAGAATTTACAGAACTAGAGTTGTTAACAGTATGCAATTTACACACGTGATGGGACATAGCTGGACCTTGCCAGATAACTAAGCCATGGGCTGTTTGGATATACTCTTCGGATTAACGTGTCCATGTTTTTCCACAGCATCTTGGAATACTGTGCAGTATTTACTGTACCTGTTACTGCCTTACAACATATATTCATTAAGCCATTACACGGACTTCTGATTATCAGACTGAAAAATGAGGTGGAAAAATTGGTGATTTCTGGTGATCATGACCAGCTTTCTACTTCATGCTGGAGTTGCATCTAAAACTGGCCAGTTGACTTTAGAGGCTGGGAAATGTGCACAATCATATGAGTAATTTATACCCTTTTTTCATATTACAACAGAAACAGTTTAAGGACAGGCTGGATTGTTCTGGGGTTTTTTGGGTTGGGTTTTTTTTTTGTTTGTTTTAAATTTATGATATGCTAGCTTTGCTAGCAGCATAATTTATCATGTTCTGTCAGTATTGCACAGCTTCCACAAAGTCAACAAAGCCTTGTGCAAATTCATGTGCTGTCTTGCTGGACACTTTAGCAAGCCTTGCTTATATGTGAAGAAGCATACAGTGTTCCTTCTAATACTTGTGTATTTTTAATTACATAAATTTCAGCCAATGCTTCCTGGCTAATGTAGCTTGAAAAACAGTGAATGAGTTAATTTCTGCCATCTAGAATAGAATTGGAACATTGGGGATGTCCAGCTTTTGTAAATCCTATGTCTGTGCAGTCCCCTTCAGGTTAATGTTCTTGCTAGCTGAACTGAAAACTTCATCCTCTCCCTCCTGAGGATAAAAGCAAATAGATATATTTCCTGTTTATTTTCTAGGATATCAGTAAGATTGTTCCTCTCTACTATGGTTTCAATTCAGCTGCTTTTCCAAGTACTTTCTAAGCTGAATTATTAATGCTTGCTCCATTTTAAATAATAGTGCATGCAGTACCTCACAGTCCATGGCTGACCCAGCAGTTGTGGGTTGGTTTTTTTTGGTTTTTTTTTTTCTTTTTCTTTTCTGTTTTGAGAACAGTTTGCTTGAACTTCTGCATTTTACTGTTCCAGGACAATGGTACTGGACTTGTTGCAAAAGCCAGGCTTACAGGAAATGTCATCCTGTCAAAAGTGGTTTGTTCTTACACAGCTTACACAGCATATAATAATGCTTTTCTTAAAATATATTTGTTTGGCATAGGACCTGTTGTGCCTGGTGTTCTCTGGCACTGTTACTCTCAGTTTACCTGAGGATGGGAGTGTTAATGTTGGATTTTCCTGGTGTCTTGTGCAGAGAGTCGAGGTCTTCAGTTGTACTTAAAGCTCTCCCCTCTTGCCGCTCTTCCCCTCCTACCTTGTTAGTGAGGACAAGTGTTACACTATTTTCTCCATACAGTTCCTCCCTGAATGCAGTCTGTGGGATTGCCTTACTTGAAGGCATCCTCAAAACTGATTTTTCTTGTCATGAATTTTGTTTAAACCATTAGAAATTTTAAATGAAGATGTCAGGTGAAAAAGAATGGAATAGGAAAAGTGCAAAAGCATCTTCATTACTGCTGCATTTTTCTTCCAGCTACTAATTATTGGTAAGAAAGAAGCTATTTCTTATATCAATCCAAAAAGTTACCATGTGTCTCTGCACATGGCCTGGGCTTTTGCAAGGTGTCCTTGGCTATTTATTATGGTCAAAACAGTGTCCTGACTATTTGAGCATTGTAAACTTTGGATAAAGCCACTAATCTATTCAGTTCTGACACTGTGCTTCTTTTTGTAGTATGGATTTGAGGAGCAGTCTGTCCATCTGGATCATTAGTCCCTAATTTCCATTCACTGAAAGATTTCTTTTTTGTTTCTGGGATCTGGATTACTCATGCCTCTTCCCAAAACTTTTGTTGCAGTGCCCTATAGAAAGCATCATAAATTTTCAACTTTAGGAATATGTTTCCCCCCAAACTGTAATGACTCAAGTGTGTTGCTCTAAAGCCACACTGCAAAGTGGGAAAGCATCAAGAAATCTGAGGAGTGATGATTCAGTTGTACTTTTGCTAATTTCTTTGAATTGTGGCTTCTAACTTCATTAGTAGCGTCTACAAACCTTGGTGTTTGGGACTTGCAACTGATACCTTTTCTAAAAACAGAAGGAGGAAGGAGAGAGAATACTCTGTTGTTTATTTCAACAACCACAAGCAACACTTCCAAAATATACTTGTGGTTGTATTGCAGAGTTATGAATCTTATGTTATCTAGTGGTGAGTAATGTGGTGACACAGTAGCCTAATATGTCCACGCTTTATTTAGAAAAGGTAGTTTTTATCAGGGACAAGGAACACTGGTGTTTCATTCTCTGTGTTTGCTGAATCCCTAAGGACAGAGATCAAGTCTGATGACAGTTTATGGTACCAAGATACAGCACCTCCCTCTCAGGGTCTGACTGCAAGTTCTTAAGGATTTTGCAATATAAAAAGAAACAAATTCCTTTCCCCCTTCAGTTGCTCACCCAAATGCACATTTTAGGCTGTGCTATGGTTGATCTAAGTTAAAAATGGGTTGTGATACCTCTTGACCAGATAGATTTTTTTTCTTTTTTTTAAACACTATTATCTCATTAGATAGGAGGCTCACACATAGATTGCTAACAGCTTTTCAAATTCTTCAGGCAGAGCCTACATTGTACCAAGTATTACACCTAGAGAATCCTGGAGATTAAGAAAATACTACTTAATTTTCCTCATTTCAGAGTTAAACCTCTAGAGTCTGGGTGTGTGTCCTCAGTAAAACAATAATCTTTTACTGTTCTGCCTACTTAAAAATAAAATGTAAGAACAAATCCTCCCTGGTAAACCAGGAGGCTCAATTTTGGGATTATTTACAGTCTGTGTTGAAGATAAGCTGGGTTGGAGGGCATGGGTTTTGACACAAAACCTGTGGCTTCATGCCCATGGACAGACAAGGCAGGGAACTGGGGATTACTGAAGTCTGTGGGACTGTCCCCCCTGATTGGCCACCTTCTCCTCAATTCAGAGTGCAGGGAATTGTCCATCCCCATGGCAATAACATCGCTGTAATTTGTGTCTGATAGTGAAAGAATGAATGATTTCTTCTCCCAGAAAGACAGGAAGTGTTTGTGGTTTGTTTGTTTGTTTGTTTTTTGGTTGGTTGGTTGGTTTTTTAAACACTGTTGGTGTTTGGTGTCTTTTTAAGATAAATAAAAAAATCCTCTGTGAGTCATTTTAGTCTCTCACAGAAACTTGAATGTGCTAAATGAGTAGGTTCCCCTAGCTGAGCCAATGGGGATGGCCAGGCACAGGCAACACTTTTATCCCACGAAGGGGAGGAGGGGTGAATGAGCCAGAAGATATAAGCTGAAACAAAGCCATGCTGTCCTTCTGAGTCATTCGCATACACTGGATGGGTAAGGCTTCCTGCTTCCTGGGACACAGAAGTGGGGTCATGATTCTAACAATGGATGCTGGTAAGTCATTTTTTATTAAATTTGTCTGGGTTTTCTTTTTTCTGGGAAGTCTCTCCTGTCTCCCCCTTCCCCCTGCTCACAGCTGCAAAGAAGCTGTCTGTAAACTGGGAAGCTGAATTGTTAAATAAGAGAATGCTTAATCCAGACCTTGCTCGCTGTGTGCACCTCACTGTGTGTTACACTCGTGTTATTTCTTGACTGTTTCTCATTGAAGCACATATCCTCTCCTGCAAAGCAAGACCTCAGAATCAAAAGTGTGTCTGTTAATTTGTACTTCTGTTTTCATTGGGACAGAACCTGTGGCCTGAGAAGTGCATTTTGTCTCCCTCTCTTTGATGATAGAGCTAATAGTGTCTGGAAGATACATTCTAGATGTTAGGCTTGTTGTAAAGGGATAGTGGTTAACTAATGTATTGTCTGTGGCTTCCTCTACTGTGTTTACAGAAATTTTGTATTGGGGAGGCAGAGGAACAAACTGCTGACTTTTGGTGGTAGACAGCTCTGTTTTATGTGCTTGCAGTCAAGGAAGCCTATATTCTGTGAAAAAGCACATGCAGGATTTTTTTTTTTTTAAACTAGGTACTAACATGCAATCTTCAATATAGTTTCTTGTGTGATATGGAGAATGAATGTAGAGTGGTTTCTATAAAAGAAACAAGCAATCCCTGTCTTGCTTCTAGAGAGGGGGTGTGTTTCCATGTCATAACTTGAATCCTTCAAATTCCACAGTAATAAAAGACCTTGGATTTTAATGGTTATGGATAGGGCATAAAGCACCAGTGGTTGTGCTGTGGCAGAATGCTCTTGGCTGCTCTTTCTCTATACCAGCTGCAAGCATGCCTTCTGCATTTTTAAGAGCTCTGTTGAACTTTTGTCAGCAGTTGGTTCAGCTACTTTTTTTGCACCACAAAGCAGAAGCATAATGTGACATGTTCTACGAGCTCTATTCAAAGTGATAAACTTACTCAGGCAGATCTTGCTGGTCTGTTTTATCTACTTGTCACATGCTGAGTTTACTCCATGCTAATGAAAAGCTCACTCTCCCTCATGTGTCTGAATTGATTCAGTTGAGCATTTGCTAGGTCCTAAAGAGAAAATTGTCTGTGCCTTTGTATAGCTCTTTGACTTTACTGAGACTTCCAGAAAGCGACCCAGCTGGGTTCTTCATGCACAATTTAGAGGAGACAGCAAACTAGTTCATTTCACCCACCCAGACTTGAGATTGTTTTGTTATTGTCTTTGTAGGCAACTAGTGACTCTTTTTGTGTTCAAGGTATGTTACATGCTTTGCAAATCAGTTAAAACCCAGGCCCTTTACCTGAGATGATAAAATTTAACACAAGCACAAAGATGAGTAAGATGGTGTATACTGACAGTTTTCCATTACATGGAAGATGATGATTTTTATATTTTGGCCCTTCCATTGCAGTAGCCTCTAGAGGCCCTTAAAGCAGTTTGCACACCAGGAATTTGCAATCCTCTTCTATCCTTGATTGAATATGAAGGATGGATGCCTTGGTGTAGATGTCCTGCCCAATATTTTAGGAGGATGCCCTGGCAATGTTCAGAATTTACATGCTTGTGGGAGATAGATACAGACTTTGCCCACAAGACACTTCTTCCCCTTTGAAGTACTAGAGTTTTCCTGTACTGCACTGGAGTAATTGATGTTTTGGGATGTAATGTTTTGGAAAGACTTGGTGGCATGTTAATAATATATGGTCAAAAATAAAACCCTTTTATTTGCATATACTTACGTGCTTGTATTGTGCACTGTTTCTTCGTACTGTGAGGTGTACCATGAAGATAATACTGCTCATCTATGTTTTGTTGGATGCAAACCTGATTTTCTTTTCTCAGAACAATGTCACTGCACTGGTTTCTCAGTAATTGCTATGCTGTAGTAATAATTTTCAGTTATACCAACTTATATGGTTAGTAAACATATATTTTGGAAGCTTTTAATTCTGTTCTGAGAATTCTTAAATTACAGTTTGCAACTTTGTGGGAAAATGGCTCTAACTACCTGAAATAAAACACTGTAATTCAAGGATTTCTAACATGTATTCTAGTACTTCTCAAGTGTGTTTAGGTTACAGAAAAAAATACACAGGCAATTCAGTGCCTTATACCTTAATCTGGGACATGGACAGTGCTCTGTGAAGTTTATCTGCTTAGTTTCAGCCACCTTTTAAAGCTGCACTTGCTGCTCTTGGAACTGTTTGCTTATTTCAAATTATGTGTTTGCTTTATAAGTCAGGGCTGATAACTCCTTTTTTTTAATGGGCATCAAATACTCAAACTGGTTTTTAAGAGAGTAAAACTTGTCTTCCTTAAGGTAACTGTAAGAATACTTTTACCTCTTTCAAAATTTATTTAATGGTTTTGATTCTGCTGTGTTTGCCTTATCAGCTTCTAATTTCTGTCAAGGGGAGGACTGAAAATGTTTTGGACAGGGGGAATAAAAGGGAAAGCTGCAAGACAGAGTTGACAGTATAATTGGATTTGAAGCAGCTACTGGCTGGGACTGTTGCAACAGCTGATTTGATCCTTCTGAGTTTCAAGAGCTATTTATGGTAGATTAGCTGTATCAAAGCTCTACTGTTCCAACCATAAAAGGCTGGTCCTATGTGAAGTTGCCACACTGCATTTGGCTTAGTCCTCAGAGGTCGGAGAGCCTATAGCTTTTTATGTGGATAAATCCAGTGATGGATGGAAATACTAAAGGCAGATCAAGGAATAACACTGTTGAGGACTTCAGATGGCAGCGAACTCTTGAAAAGAGATTTTTCACTAATAAATATTTTGCTCTGATGTTTGGAATCAGCACTTGGATATAGCTCCTGCATATTTACTGCATTTGGTGAACGCATGCTTTTAGGAAAGCGCTGTTCTAAATTTATCTGACTTATCTGAATCATCTTGACTGCACATGTACTTGCCAGCCATGCATGTTGATATTTGGTAACTTTTGTGAAGTCACTTTTCTGTTTTCTAAGTGGGTGAGTGTTAGGTTCTTGTGAAAAGAATCTTAGCTGACGCAAGAAATTTCTTTAAAACAAGAATTATGAAGTACTTGGCCAAAGAGAGCTACAGGCGTTATCAGTAACTATTTTGAGAAGACTTTGAGCCCTTTTGCTGCATCTGTACCTTCTTTCTGTCCTCTTTGTTAAAGGCAGACAAGTGGATTTTTTACAGGATTCTGAAGTAAGTAGCACCTCACTCGGGGAGCTTGCACGCAGTTGCTCGAGCCAGTTGTTTGAGAATATTCACAGCATTTTCAGGTTGAAATGCAAGTGGGTTTATTCCAGCCTGTGCATGCCAGCCCTTCAGCCTTCCTTAAGGCATTTTGTGTTTTTATTCTCATGGTTTTGCTTAGAAGATGAGTTCATTCTGCTATGAATGGAAAGTCCTGTTGCTGGTTGGTTTGTGTGATGTGTTTCTCTTTTCTTTTTCAGTTTTATTATGTTAACCTTAGCCACAGTACTACAAATGGCTATAAGAACACTTCTATAATAATAAAACTTTTCACCGGTATTTTTCTCCTGTGTTTAAAAAGTTCTATAAATACATGAGGGTACTGTTGCATTGGATAACTGTGCTCTATTTTGAGACTTGGAGCATTCTGAGGAAAACTTGCTTCAGCTTTCCATTCTCTTAGTTTTAAACATTACCAGGACACTGCAGGTAGAAGAGACAGAAGTTGCTGGCACTGTTTTACCTTTTTCACCTGCAGCAATATCTTTGCTTGCAGTTCCTTCAGCCAGTTTTTTGAGAAAATCTGCAGCATTTTCAGCTTGAAATGCGAGTGGGTTTATTCCAGCCTGCTAAAAGGGGGGAAGCATAAGGGACAGGGGGATTGGAAGGCGAGTTTTCTTTCTTGAAGGATATTTAAGGTGCTGTATTTTAATCACCAGAAACAGAAGAATGGTGTCCTTGACAAAAAAAAAAAAAAAAAAAAAAAAAAAAATTCTGTTTCTCAATTTCCCTTTCAGGAACTAGTAATTTAAGGCCAAATTCCATTTTATTTGAATTATAAATCTGTATTTCTCTATCAAATGGATCTGAAATTTTTATTCTGAATTATATAAATCTTTGTTTTAGCCCTGGGAGTACCAGATGACAGAACATGTCTGGAGCATTGCTATTTTCAAACTACTTTATGAGTTTAGTGATAGGAATATTATATTGAAATAAACTCCCCCATATAGTGAATCTTTCTCCCACAAACATTGTTAGATATATATTTAAATAATCACCTCTATCTGTATATTATATATGAGATTGAATCCTTTTACCTGCAGAAGCAGTGAGGGTTAGGAAGAAACTGCCTGCTAAATATACTCCTTCAGACATCTTCTTAATTTTAATATTGTATAACAGATGTGTGCTTCAATCTGACACTGACTTTTAAATGTTTTTACATTGCTTCCAATAAAAGGAGCATTTTAATGAGCACCCTTTTTTATATGATCTGATTTTCCTTTGCTAATTATATTTTATAAAGCGAGTTGCTATAAATTGCTCCACCATTTTAATATGCCTGTTGTGTTCCTGTAAACCTGCTAGAAGGTGTCAATGCCCTAAAGTCTTAAAACAGGCCACAGAGATGTCAGATATGGAAGTTAGATACCACAGAGTGTGCAGGAGCTCTTGACTTGACTTTCAGACATAAGTGCACTAAGGGTGGAATGCAGGAAACATTTTGATTGATGAAAAGTAACAATATCAGCTTCTCTTTGTGCAACAGATGTTTAAACAGGTAAATTTTCTTCCCTATATCAATGTAAAAGTCAAAAAAGTCTCTCTCTCCCATGTTCTTTTGTCTTGATTGCTTTGCTAAATGACATTTTTGGCAAAAATTTCTAGTAGGAAGGAGGATTTCAGATTTCTCTGAGCTTTCTTCAGCAGGACTATAGCTTGACATTTCTTTGCTAAATTCTTTGTATTTGATACTTGATGTGGGATAAAGAAGGGGGGGGG
>VWZN01007392.1:970212-1000603 GCA_013396955.1 Regulus satrapa
GGAGGGCACAAAACAGTTTTAGCCTGTCTTTAACTGTGCCACGTTTACTTTTTGTACAGAGAAGGGTGATTGCACTGTAACTGTGCACAGAACTCCCCAGAGCTATGTAGTAGAGGAAAAGGAAAATGGTATAGAGCACATTGCTCCTTCACAGTGAGTCCAGCTGGACTCGGGGATGGTGGAGCTGAGCCATTTGTCACCAAGGCATTCAGACAGGTTGTTGGAATATTTTGCCAGTTTTCTGTTTGGAACATGCCTGTCTTAACACATCATAGCACAGTATGAGCTGAGCTTTCTCTGGTCTCTATGTTGATGAAGTGGTTTGAAAGCTGTATATGGTTTAGTACATCTGTTTATGTAAAAGGTGATTAAGAATGTGTGGAAGTTGTGGTTTGTGGTTTTAGGAGTTTTTAAACGAAACATTGTCATTTTACTTTCTTAGAACATGTTCACAAGATCAGGTGTCTATGAAACCTCTAATATAATGAACAGAGGAGAAAATTGCATAAGCTTATTTAGTTAAAATTACCATTGTTTGAGTTCATGTTTGCTCCCCAGTGTGTTGGCTCTGGTAGATGGAAATTTCACTGTAATTTTCAGGAGGCAAAAGCTGTGGAATAGTTTGCAGAAACAGGGTGGCTGAGATTATTCATTTTGCAGAGGCCTCGCTGTCTGCACTGTGTTTTTCTCCCTGAATGCCAAAGCTTCTCTCTTCTGTTTCTGCACGGAGAAGCCTCCATTTGGCTACTGCAGGGGAACAGTGAGCTTGCAGAGGAATCGGTGTGCCCAGCAGCCTCACCTTGTTAATTCTCTGCTTTTGCTATATTCCCAACTAGACACTTTGGAGTTAATAGACACATTGGAAAGTCGTGATTTTTAATGAGCAAAACATGTCCTACTTGGAGTCTGCCTTAAGCAGATAAGAATGCATTGGGCAACTGGTGATAAAAATGCTTCTGATGTCACTGATTCACATGGTGGTGTGTTGAAGGGAGTCTTTCAGTAGAGAGGGTACAGCAATTATGCATTAACTCTTTGGTGATTTATTCGGATGTAGTTGATGGAATGGTGTCTCTTTGCTCTAATGATGCCAGAGTTAAAAAAACAAACAAACAAACAAACAAACAAAAAAACACAAAAAAACACCCCCCCAAACTTTCAGAGGTTAAAAAAAAAAAAAATCTGTAAAGACCAGTTTTCAAAGACCCAGATTAAAATTATTTGGCTTTTCAGGCATGTCTTTCTTCATGTACACAAAAAAAAAATCATCATGAGGAACGTGGACATCAAGCATCATGTCTCATATTATTTAAGGGAAGATGTATTTCTAAAGCAACTTGATCCTCATCAGACCATTATGAAGGAAGTGTGCAATTTCCTGACAGAACTGAGCGTTTTGACACCAAAAAATGCCATGCTGTTACCCGTGTCTGCATTCAGGTGTTAGTCCAGAGATTGTGTGCCAAAGTACTGTGAGAAGTAAATAATATTTCTGTGGAGTTAATGATTGCCAAATGTGCTTCTTGTGGCTCATACCTGTAAAACTCTTGGCAGTCAGCAAAGATGTGCAGGATTTCATTCTTGCTCAGTTATATCAGCCTTAGATTTAGACAAAATTACTGTCTATTCCCTAAAATAAAACAAAGATATGTTTGTCTCCCATCAGCTCTCTGTGGAGGTTTGAAGGAGTGTGGATTACTGTTTCAAAACAGTTGCACCAAATGATCTAGAGAATATGCAAGTCATATGTGCTTCACATGTGACTTTTTCAATCTTGCCCTTTCTGACAAGAAGCCCAGTTAAGCCTCAGAGACAGCTAGAATAACTCCTGAACTCTTAGAAAATAATTGCCCCAAGTATTTATATTACAGTGAAAAATGGACAGTGTTTCAATGTCATTTTCCATTAAGTGGCAACTGGCCCTGAAAGCAAGGTGAAATCCTACTGAAAGCAGCATTTCAGGCAGCTGTTGGCATTCCAGCGGTGTCTAGGGTTTGGTGAGGCTAACCCTGTAGCCACAAGTTAGATCTGGGAGTTGAGACCTGGGTTAACTTGGCTTTGGTGTCAGTCGTTGTAACACCTGCCCAACTTCAGTTCCAATTAAAAAAAACCTGCCAGATGTTTTAACACAGGCAACTGGAGCTGAACAACCAACACGGTTGCTGCTGCAGCAGCACTGGATTTCAATTTTTTTCCCTCTTCATTGTCAAGAGAAGTAGCTTTTTTTTTTGTGTGTGTGTGAGTAAAGCTAACCTTGAATGATGTATTTCTTATTATAGTTGAATATCCAGAGCATATAATTCATTTGAAAAGCAGACTCAAGCCTTTAGTGATGGTAATTTTAAGCAACTTGAAGCTGAGGCAAATAAAGCTTACTGCATGCCCTAGAGTTAGTTTTTCCTAACTTGTTTCAAACAAAAAACATATGCTAGCTCCCTCAGTTGTGCTCAGCAAAAGCTGTGTGAATTGTACACAGTTGTACACTTTGAAAACACAGCTCAGCCCCCATTCTTTCATTTTGATTGGATAGTAAGAATTGGCTTAGCAAGTAAGGAAACTTCATGTTTATAGATGAAGGTTGAGTTTTATAATAGGAAACTTCATTTTATACCTGTAAAATTAACTCAGGCCTTTAAAGGCTGCATTACAGATTTAAATACCAAATTCTCAGTTCAAAGTTTCCCGTCTATTTTTACTTCCATTCCTTAAACTAAGCTTCAAAGAATAGCACAGAATATGTTTTGATTAGAGAGCTCTACATGCTAAAATACTCTGTTTATCAGTACACAGATATGTAAAGGTATGCTGCAAATGTAATTGTGACAGATTGCACTTTTGATATTGTCAACATGCATTTCAGTTTATATGTGGAATTATTGGAAACTGTAGTTCTGCAAAAATCAACAGTGCATTTTCAGTCAACCAACTGTAGTGAGAATGAACAAAACCATTACAAGCTTTCATTTGGTCGTTTCTGCTTATGTAGCAATCATCTAGAATTGTGTTTCAACTGACTAGAATCGTTTTGTACCCAAAACATTAGTCAATCAGAACACTTGTAGAAGAAACATCTGTTTGCAAAAATTGTTTGAATTTGATGTGTGGACAACTTTCATTTTTGATTTTTTTTTTCCCCTCTTGTTGACGTTTCTAGAAAGGATAAGGGTCTTTTGGCTTATTCAGAGCAATAAGGACTAACTGAACTGACAACATGTTCTGAGAAAGGTAAATTTTGTGACCATGTAAATCTACCCTTGACATCTGCCAAGGATTTTGGAGGAGTGAGGATCAGGCAGGTAGATATGTTGTGTGTACACATGTCTCTAAAGGGCAAACAGGCACAGACGTGTTTGAGTGATGCAGTGAAGGGCCAGGCAGGCTCAGTGCTGGTGCCAGCAGGCTTGGAGTGCAGGAATCTACACCAAGCCTTCATCAGGGCTCCTGATTGCTGTGTGCATCTGAAGAGCGACCTGTCCAGATGGAGATATTGCAGTGGTGGGAACAGCATGTTTAAGCTGTAGAAAACCTGGCTAGGTTAATTTCTTTTAAAAAAAATAGCCAAGAAATTACTTGAAGTACATCAGAGCTCAAAATGACAGATTTGATGATTGCATGCTTATTTACAGCAAAGTGCGCCAGATAAGAGATAAGTGCTCAGATCAGAGGAACTCTGAAAGGAACTGAAAGAGTTGTGGAGTTAAAAGAAAGCTCTTGTATATGTAAATGTTTGGTATTTCTCTTCCAATCAGAGGCTGGAAGCCTTTGCTGTTCCGTCATTAGATGAAGTCACAACCCTTTATATAAGATCTATGTTTAGGTGGGCAAAGAGAAATGATCCATCCTGGCACTTACTCAGGATGAGCAATAGAGGCTTAGATTTTCTCATGTGAATTGTGTTTCTAGCTATTTGGACTAGTGTATTTGCTGGCAAGTAAGGATTTTTAAGGGTTAAATCAAGGGAGAAAATATAGTATCAATGCTTCCGTCCAACATTTTGTTCTCTGAGTAAGTAATGTGTTCCAGACATATTAACTAGGATTCCTAGCAATTACTAACTGCAGAAAAAAAAGCCATAAAATCATCCATGAGGCTTTGTGTTCTTCATAACTGCCCTGCTTTAAACAAGAGAGGCCAAGAGTAGCCTTGGTATTGATTTGCTTGTAGACTGGTGCTTAGGGCTGTCTTGAAATGGATTCAGGCTTCAGGTGGGTAAGTTTCAAAATGAGATCTCCTTTTTTGTTTGTTCGTTTGTTTTTTTTTGTTTTGTTTTTTTTTGTTTTTGTTTTGTTTTGTTTAAGGCCAGGATTGCCAATTTTGTTCTTATGACTACTTTAAGCAGCTGATGGTTTGGATTGGCAGATAGGTTGTAAGTTCCACTATTCCTTTCTTTAAAATACCAATTTAGGAATCCTTCCCACTTGCCTTTCAGTTCCCAGTCTGCTCCAGAACTACTCTCTCCAAAAGCATCAGTTGGATACATGGCCACACAAATCAGGGAACTGCTCTGTCAGAAGTTTCTTCCACTTGCTCTCAAGCTCTGTGGGTTGCTCAGACCTGCTCACCATGGCTATGTCAGTGTGGGTGCTGAACTGGCAGCAGAGGAAGAGCCAGGGTCTGAAAAGAGTTGCTCAGTGTGGGAGTGAGGGTGTAGTGACAGGTGAGCAGGGAACACTGGCTCGGGTTGGGTGGCAAGAGAAGAGAGAAAAACTGGAGAGCTTGTGAGCTCCGTGAGGTTCCTCCATGCTTTGCTTTCACCTCATCAGGTGGGATGTCAGCATTTAAATGTTTGTGGTGCAAGGTCTAGCATACTGTGACAGCCTCAGTTTGCTTGATTTAGAGACTTAAGCAAATGATGGTAAGGCACGTAAGAAAATGTGGTGTGTGAGGGTTGGGCTAATATTCTTTAACAAAAGAGAACTTTGCTTATTTTAAGACACTGTATTGACTCTTGGACCAACTCTACTGCAGCATCTTCTAGCTCAGTATTAAAAATGCCCACAATCTACTTGTCTTTGTGTAATGCTTCTGGAAGAGTGTCATGAGAATTTAAGTTTGAACAGTCTTCTACTTAAAATTACTTAGTTCTGCACTATCTATTTTATATATATCTATATATGTAAACTCTTTTCTTGAATGAACAAAGCTCATACTGCCTGTGCTGGCTTGTTTGGACTTAGGTAAAAATAGGTATAAGTAAAATTGGGACATAATTTTGAATTGTAGCTATGAAATAATTATATTTGATATCACAAGTACTTTACAGCTTGATTGAAGCCAGCACAGAAGTAGCACGTTGGTAGTGAAATATTAAATGGACAAGTATTTTTGATTGAAACCCAGTAATTGAGTAGAATTTTATGAGTGACTTCCAGTGCCTGTGAGATATTGAATGCAGACAATGAAATGTCATGACAGCACAGCTCCATGAAAGTTAATTGTCAGGAAAGAAGTGACTCCACACATAATCCTCTTAGAAATGCTTCAGATAAATCAAGAAGTGTTAGACTCACTTTCTTGCACTTCCCGGTCATGAATAGCCTTCCACAACAGCCAACTTGCTCCATGTGCAAGACTTTGGAGAGACAGAAGGGAGAGAAACAGGAGTTGAGTGAGATAAAGGATTAGGGACCAGACACTGAGATGGAAAGGTAGGGAAGGGAAGCACTTAAAGAATCAGAATAAGCTGAGTGGGAAGGGCTCTACAAGGATCATCGACTCCAACTCCTGGCCCTGCACAGCACTGTCCCCAAGAGTCACAAGAGAAGCTCTCTCCTGTTTTTGTTTCTCCTGTCTTGACTGGATAAATTAGATAGTTTAAACAGGATCTTCAGACACCTCTAAAGGGAGCACACATGTCTGATATGCTGGGATAATAGTTCTAAGATTTAATCTCAGTATTTCATCATGGGATTACACCCTAGGAGGCAAAAAAGACTCGTTCTTAACGTGACTTCACTTACATGACCTGTGCCCCGGCAATGTCTCCTCCAATACCCGGGGGTGTTTTACTCCTCATTCATATCTTTGACTCAGTCTGTGAAACACAACCTGCTGCTCAACTTCAGTCTAATGAATGGTTTGAGTTGAAATGAGCTTCAGGCTGATTGACACTTCTGAATTGCTTCTCTCTTGTGATATGTAACAATTAGTTGAATTACCATGAAGTTTTCTGGTGTCTGTGTTGCTTCCATGAACACAGATTCTTGTGTTGAGCACTTTCACTGTTAACCTGGGGAGCAAAGCACGAGCGTGGCCCTTGCATTTTGTTAAACTGGTGGGTAAAACCTAACCACAAAAGTTGATGAAGCTGAGATGTGCCCTTGTGCCCGCAAAAGGATGCCTTGCTGCATCTCCTGCTGGGCAGACATGTGTGGGTCTTCCTCCAAGGAGGAGAAATTTTGTCAGTTCACTGGAGGTTAAGTGTATTCAGCAGAGTTCAGTAAATGTAGTTGGTGGTACTGTTCCCATGGCCATCAAGTTGTACTCCCTGTGGGTGGTCCAGCAAGGCAGACAGGCTCAAAATGTTTGGAAATATTTACACAATTCAGGATCCTAAAGCTGGCCAACATGACTGTCTATCCTACAAGAGTACTGGGTGCCAAAAAAAATTGGGCATTCAGCTTTATCCAGTCCATCATGTTTTTCTTTGTAGCTAAAAATCTTTCTTAAAACCACCTGCCAAGTGTTGTAGCTGTTCAGCTTTAAGGGTTGACAGCTACCCAAACCTGACTTTGTTGCAGGCTAGAGATTTAGCTGGCAAGCCACTAAAAAATAAATAAAAAAGGGGTTTGATGGGAGGGGGTGGTGGTGGTGGTGTGCTGGAGGGGTTTTGCAGGCCAGACTCAATTTGGATTTTTTTTCACCTACTTTTGGAGCTCTTAACAAAGCAACTATCTAGCTTTTGGGTCGGATTCTTGAAATAAATTGCTTTACACTTCAGTTAGTTTTAAAAATAATCAGAATAGCTAAAAAACTCCATTCTGCTTCTGAGAGTACTCCCATACAAGTGGAAGGTTCCCCTTCCCCCTGCATAACAAAGGATCTCTCCTGGTTAGGGCAAACAGGCAGCTTGTGACTTTGACAATAGGTCTTTGTGTTCTGAAGACATAGCATAAATTATTCCCTCCCCAGAGAAGGCTGGGAAGCTAAAAAACAAGTCCAAATAAGCTGGTTTCCCTACAGAAGCCAAGCACAAGTAGATAATTCAACCACAGTGATATGTGCTTGCTGTACCCTGACCAGTGGCCAGGACTGCCTGTAGTGCAGAGCTTTCCTCCAGGCTCTGGGAAGAATTCACAGTAGCCTTTCCAAACACCAGTCTCTGGCCAAAGCTGTGACCTGGGAGCTAGGGGAAGCATCAAGTGATGATGTTCTATAAAGCCATTTTATTTATGGTACTTCAGTCTTTCTGGATTGGCCCATAGGCCATTGTATCAGTCACAATTTTAGCCTTTCCCTTTTTAAAATAAGATCATGATTACATCCTTCAGGACTTCTGACCTTTTTTCTTCACTGTTTCAGTTGCTGACCTCTAATTTCTCCTCCATTTCCCTTCAGGGATTATATCTTTTTTATTACTTGTTATTCTTTGTTTACATTTCTCTTTTTTCCTGCTGAGTAGTCTACAGGTTCTCTTTGAAGATGCCTTTAAATAGTGCATTTGCCAAATGGTGCTGTTGGAAGTTACTCTACCAAATTGAGAGCTTTGCATTGTTCTGTAAATATTTGGAGCAGAAACAGAAACCAGAAGCTTAGAATGCTCATTTATGACAGATCAAACCTCTTACCTTGTTTGTTCTGAAGCAGTGGTGCTGAGGGGGAGATAATATAATTGCATAAATTGTTGTAAGGTAAGGCTTCACAAAAACTTCAGAAAGTTCTAACTAAATTTGTTTTGTTAGGAAATGACAAAAGTAATTCTGAGCTTTGCTGAGCTGCCTCTTTGCTGACAAAAGAGAAACAGAGCTAAGGAATACGTGGGAGAAATGACACTCTTTGGTGTTCTAGTTTTGCTTTACAGTTTGCATAATTATTAGGAGGAAGCTTCTGGGTTAATACACACCTGGTTTAATGCATTAAGTATAGCCTTGAATTTTACATTCCTTACACGCTGTGCTCTAAATATTTGCTTCCCTCTTCAGATTCATTAGAGCTTTTGATCTACCTGCACTGTGAACTTTATTGAGCTCTCTTTTTAAAACTGGAGATGTTCCACATCTGGAGATGGTTGGATCACATTTGATATACAGTAATATCCGAGCCAGTGGGCTAAAACTTCAGCACTGTCACAATTTGGAAAACACAAAAAACTGTCAAACAATTATACAATAACAAAAATTATACCTTTTGATACAGAAGAAACATTTGTACCTCTTGGTAGTGGACCAAAGTGTCACAAAGTTGATTAAGCTGTTGCAGTGTGCCAGTTCTTTCTGTCTTGTAGCACTTGCTGAAACAAGCTGACTGTGGGGGATAATTGGCTGTACACATCTGATAAACTCTGTGGTTTGGACAACTATTCTCTTACATGGAAGCAGCCTTTGAAGGGCTGGCTGTTGTGTGCTTGGCTTGTAATTGGCATGTAGGAGGAGAGAAACAGGAGGAGATCAGGGAGAAACAGTTTTTATAGCCTAGAACCCATGAGGCCTGAGAAGAAGCATCACGTCCACTGGAGGGATTAGCAGGCACCCTGAGCAGCAGCACTCAGTATCTGCTGTGCCACTTAATCTCTATGAATTGACCCAGATGGCTGGATCAACTGTAGGCTTGATGCACTTTCTGACTTGCAATAAATATGCTAAGGAAGAAGCAGAAGTAATAGAACCTCTTTGAGTACTGACATGCCATTGGGTTTTCATAAATCCCTGGAAGTAAAATGCTGGCAAATGAATATTTATAAACCAGACTATTAAATTTTAAGAGAACCTCGAGGGGGTGATGATGTCAGACTCCAAAGTTAATTATAGAGGTGGTAAAGTTCTTGGCTAACCAGGCTGAACATACTCTTACAATAGTTTTAACACAACACAGCAATCAGAGGGAGCCACAGTGTTGGAGGTAGGTTCTCAATCTCTTAATATATTCCTTGAACTGCAAGTCTAGCCGTGCAGGGAAGAGGAAGTATTTACCTCCAGCTACTGTGGAAATAAATCAGCTTCTAGTGGTTGAGTTGCTGTTTGTCTTTTGAGCTTGTTTTTGTCACTGAATTGATTAGTTTTTGGCTCACTCACTTGACATAAATTGCCCCGCAGGGCTGGGCTGCCCTGCTGTGGTGGCTCTCTTGAAAACTGCCAACTGTTATATGTAGTAGTGTTCATGAGCCTTATTATAAGGAATACTAATACTTCACTAGCTTTGCTTACTAAAGGCAGCAATCAGTTGCTATTGCATTTTTGACAGCACTGGTTAAAACTCTAGGAGAAATGCCAATGCCAATCCCCCATATTTGTTAGCTCCCTTGGTTAGAGCACGGTGCTAATAACCATGGTTGTGGGTTCAGAGCCCATATGGGCCATTCACAGTTTAGAGTTGGACTCAGTGATCCTTGTGTGGCCTTTGTAACTCAGAATATTCTGTGATTCTTCCTATGGCATTGTAGTAGTGTAATGGACAAAACTACTGAACATGATTATAACTGGAATCAGGTGGTTACAGTTCTAAATTGTGGGGTCCTACTGAAATTAATGTTACTATTCCACTTCTAATAATATTTCCTTTCTTAAATAGAAAGGGTGAAAAGGAAGAACACATTACTGTGTTTCTTGACTCAAAATTTGTACCACAAGATCCTTTTAATAGCACAAACCATAGGAAAGGTAGAAAATAATTAATGGATTTTTCTTTTTTTTTAAGTGTTATATAAAATTAAAACCTAAACAAAACTAGTTAATTTGGCAGTTCTTAAATCTAAGCAGAAGGTCTGAAAACAACTGTGAATGTCAAAACAGGTTAAATAGATTCTGAAGGTTTAGGATGATTTAGAAAATCATTCCAATTTGCTTTGAAATAGAAATCTTTCTTCTTATGAAACAACTCTTCAGCAGTCAGTAAGTCTAACAGAAATGCTTTGCGACCATAAATATGCAAAACATGTCTTACGTTTTGAAATACATTTTATTAGAAATAATACTTCAAGAGCTCTCATCAGTTCCGGAAGTGCAAATTGGTAATGTCTAGTCAGATGTGATGCAATTTTGAGAGAAGGAAAATAATTTCTTAACCTCAGCTTTCAGCAGCCCTTGTTGTAAGGTGACTAAAAACACAGTGTCTGCTTTGGAGTATAAAACACAAGCTGCCTTTTTGACAGGGGATTCCAGAGTGCTCTGAGAGGAAAGCATATTTATCACTTGCCTTATCCTGCAGTTTGCATGATTAAGCAAGCATGAATTCTTCCCCACTGCTCAGTCTGGAGTCCTTTTCCTACAAGAGGGACTTGTGCCACAGAAACTGTGTCCTGCCCACCTTCTGTCTGCTTACTAAAGATGCTTTAACAGTGTGGCCTCTATACTCGAGATCAGGTGAAAAAATAAAAATATACATCTGCAAGATGTATTTCATGATGGAAAACAAAGTTCAGGACTGTTGTGGATGAAAGGCTTTTGAATATCACATGCTGGCAGGCAAAACTGTGCTGATTTCATCTATGCAGGAGACAGCAAAGTTACTTGTCACAGAGGAAGAACTGAACAGATGCCAAATCATCACAAATCCGTCCACTGGAAAGAAAAACCATGTTAGTTGGAAAGCAAGGCTTTTTTCCTTAGGAAAATAATATTTTGATACGTATTTCCCCTTCTTTCTCATATTGACCATCCATCAGAGGATGGATATGAGTGGTTCCTATCACAGAAGCCAGATGTTTCTTTGAGCACTGTGGCCTAGAAAGGTTGGAAGTGACAGACTGGCTTAGTGGTGGTGGTCCCCTCAGCTCCAGTGCTGGGATCAGCAGTGAGGTGGATATTTTTTTCTTCAGTTCAACAGCACTGAGCAATGCTTCAGGAGTGTAGGGAAAACCACAAGCTAAAGATTGTGCCGAGTGTGAACTTTAACTTCTAGAATAAAAAGGTTTTTTTTCTGAAGAGGATGAAAGTACCTTTAAATAGATACCTCCTCTTTCTGTTTAGCTTTCATGCCTTTTTGTATGGTTCCTGTATCTGACCTTGGCAATACTAGAGAGGAAGAAGGTAGGCAGAAAACCTGAATGGAACTTGATGAAGTCTCTTTTTCCAAAAGAAAATAGAAAAATTTCTGAAGATATGCCAGCTTTTCCAGCTGAGATTTTTTTTCTTGGTGGGAGAGAAAGCAGGGTGGAGAACGAAAGAAAATGCAAGCAGATCCTGATCTTTCACTTGAGGTCAGATTTTACTTCAAATTCTTGGGGTCTGCTCTTCTCTCGGTCTCCTCTGCCTCTAATGTTACCCAGGTCCCTGGGAGAGAGGAATATCAGGAAGATGACTGGCCTCAAGTTTTACTTCCATTTATTTTTGTCAAAGTGGTCAGTGGCTGTGTAAAAATAGTCTCTACTCCTGTCTGTGGGAAGAAGGGGGATGTGATCTCAAGGAGCCATCTTGCAGGTACTGCCAGGAGCAGCCGAGTGCCAACCCCAGCGGGAGAGCTGCCCCGGATTCCTGCATTTGGGCACACTGATGGTGTGCAGCTTGAGTTTTACACCCAGCACTTCAGCTCCTGAAGCCCTCCCATTCATGGCCAGTGCTGTCTGTGCCCTCTGATGAGGAGCTGATGCTCCAGAGCAGGTCCACTGCAGTCCTGAAGATAGCACTGTGCTCCAGCAGGAGAGTCCCGAGGAGTGCAGCCATGAGAGCCTCAGGCTTTGCGGGATTTGTTTGGAGCTCTGGGCTTTGCCTCTTTCCTTTAATGATTAATAAGCAATTTCAAAGGGTTTTTTTGTTTGTTTGCTTTTTCAAACCATAAACTCCATGCTTTTTTTTTTTTTTTTTTTTGGTTTTTTTTTGGGGGGGGGGGTTTTGTTGGGTTTTTTTTTTTTTTCTTTTTTTTTGTTCAAGGACCATATGGCTGTATTGATTGTGCAGACCTGCCACTCATTTTGCCAAGTTGCTGTGAGCTTGCCCATGGCTGGGCAGCATCTCTGAAAAAGCCCTGCCTTGCCTGCTCCTGCATTGTTTCCAAATAAAGGCATGTCTGAAACGGGCATTAAGCCTCCAACTGCCGGACCTTAAAGAAAGGACCTTTTACCCATGGATTGAAAAGAGGTGATTTTTCTGCAACAAAATGCTCCTTCCCCACCCCCTTCCCTTTCTCAAATTAGGTGGAAAAAGTTGCTTTAAAATTTAAATCATGCCGACTGTATGTTTTAAGCTAATTCTCTCTGGCAAGACAGTAAAGAAACCTAACAAGCATCAGGCCTGGAGTCACCTCAAACTTATTCAAATGTCCAGTCTATATATTTTATTATACATTTAGAGCACTTAAATAGAAAATGCTTTCCGACAACCATTTAAAAGTGATCCTTTTCTCATTTATGTGAGAAGTGGGGAAAGTGAATGACTACCTGTAATGCAAGGTAGTAGTTTGAGTGACTCTGGGTTTTTTTTTATTTTTGTATAAGTCATAAGTACTCTTTATGGTTTAATACAAGTTTGAAGTGGCATAATAGTGTTTAGCTGTGTATGATTTAAGGACATAGCTAACATGGGGTTGTTAGAAAGAGGTAATTTATTGGACCAGCTGGTATGGGGGGAAAAAGTGATCCAAGCTTGCAGGCACACCAGCACTTCATCAGGTCTGAAATAGAAGCAGCAGATTTCAAGGTTAAACAGAAGTTATGAAAAACTACTCTGTTTAATCAGACATGCTTTGAACTGCCAAAGAGGAGCTTGTTGGTATGATAGTCCTTCAGTGGAGGGGGGAGGGTGAGAATATGATTGTTATACTGTACAAAGAGATAAGGACTTCACAGCCTGTTAGACGGGGGGGGGGCTATAAAACCAGTACCTGATGAGCTCATGACTGTTTTTAGTATCTTGGGGATAGGAAATTTTAGTTCTTTGTCCTCTCTTTGTAAGGGTTAAGTTTTGTAGGATTTCTGAGTATCATGATTGCCTCATCAGTCATTTGTAGAAAACCAGTTGGTTTTATCTAAAGGAACTTTCAGAGAAAAATATTGGGGCATTCTTTGTCAATTGGTTGCCATTCTTAGCCTACACTGCTGACTTAAGAAGTTACTTAACACCAAATTCATATTTGTAGAGGTAATAGCTGAAAGAAAAAACCCCAAACAACCAAACATCTGTTGTTTATTTATTTTTTAAAAGCACAATGTATTTATTTCTAGAATCAGATCAAATCTATTCTTACAAAAAGCCCTGAATGCTAGTGGGCTTTAAAAAAATCTATTCTTTTTCTCAAGCAGAAGCCAAATTCAGAATTGAAATGTTTAAAAAAAATAGGTTTCAAGGCTTTATAGAATAACAGATGCTTTACTTGTGCTGCTGTCAGAGTTGGCAGTGTGCTGTTTCTAAGACTTGAATTAGACTGTGTTATCAATGTGATTTCAATACAGATCTGATGATGCATTCACTGTCAGTATGTATTAGACTGTATGTGCACTGTGGAGAGCAGAGGAGAGCTACTTGGTACTCTTTAAAAGAAGCTTTTCAATATTTTCCTGTAGTGCTGTATCCTAAATTGATAAATATTATAGTTAAAGCAATGTCAGATTAAATATGTTGAAGTAGAAGTCACAATCTTCTTGCTTGATCATCTGACTTCTTAGTTATGTTTGATGGGCTGTCTGTACAAATGCCCTCTAAATTAACCTCTGTGTGTATTTTAAAGTTATAGTATCTGCCTTTATCATGCAAGACTGACTTTCAGTATCAGTTATGATGGTCAAAACAATTGATGCTGCTGTAGTGGTGTCAGGAGTCCCAGGAATCAGCCTGTTCATTCTTCTGAGTCCCACTGCTGTATGCTGGAGGGGGGCAGAGCTGTTTACTCAGCTGTGTCCCTTTTGTACGGCAGGGGCTGGATACATAACCCTGGAATTTAACCCAAGCCCTGGTAGGTGGAGGAGGTCAGAAAAACTTAATCTAATTCAGATAAATGACTTGCCAGGAAAGGGTGTAGCTGTACTAGCCTTTGTCTTTCTCTGCCAGAAGACAGTTTCCTCCAACCTGCTGGAGCAACAATTTGAAAAATGTTGTCAGGTATTGGGAGCAGTCACATAGCAAGTGGAATATATTGAGGGAGAGACTGCAGCATCTCTCATGACCCTTGATGTTGTAGGATATAGCACAGCTCTGCCTTGGCTTACTTGAAGGTCATTTTATGGAAACTTTTGAAGATTAAAGTATGTTAAAATATCCCTTCTGTGAGATACTTGAGTCACAGAACTCATTGGTCACGTGGCTAGCATTGCAGTTAAAGTTTTTGTGGTTTGCTCTCGTATTTGTCAAGAATTTACCAGTAATTCATTCTGAATGCCCTCCACGACTACCAGTTTAGCAGTATTACCTTTATTAAGTAAATAAATTCAATCTTAATTAAAGTATTAGTTTAGCAGTGCTTTAATAACCTATCTTCTGAGTCTCCAGAAATATCCTGAACACCTACACTGGACACCAGATCACCCTCAGACTCAAGGGACTGAGTATGGCCTCTGCAGCAAGTTCATAGGGAAGGTAATATTAGAAGCTAAAACTAATAGATTGTTTTTATACTTGACCAAAAAAGGGGTAGCAGTATTAGACTGATATGTGGTGTGGAACAAGTTACAGAAAAGCTATAATCTAACTGGAGCTTAATATAGTGTGATGGCTCAGTTCTAACTGGTAGGGACTTTGTATATTGCCTGCACATTTTGTAAGTAGCTTTTATTTGGGGCAGAGGTGGCCAGCATGCTCTATAAAGTAGAAATGTGAGTATTTATAGAACTCCATCCTGATTAATTAATATTGTGCTTGGAAAGAGAGAGAATTAGCTGGCATAGCGCTTGATGGGATTAAAAATGGGAAGGGGAAAAGTTAATTGAAGCAATTTCAGTAGATGGAAACGGGTTAACTGTATATTCTTCCAGCACAACTGGACCCCTAATTTGTTCTGAGATCTTTTTTTGCAACCCCTATCTCTTCATGAAGGTAACTGAAAGGAAGCAAAAGCCCTGCTGCAGTCTCTAAATTTAAAAACTGAAAAATCCTGTACAGAACCCATGCTTGTTTATTTTTCTTACAAAATAGAGGATAATGAAGAGGAGAAAAGAATCAATGAAAAGAAGCAGTTAAGCCCTGTAGATAAGAAAATAGAAATACAATGTTAGTTTTATTTTTATATGGTGAGGGATAAATTTGTTACAATATTTAACAGTTTGTTGTTGGATGCTCCCTTTAAGGTATTTTCCACAATGAAATCAGGGAATACCCTCAGTAGTTTGCTTCACCAATTCAAAAAAGAAACACAGCTAAGAGTATGACTTCCACAGAGAAACAACTTCTGAAACAAAAACATGAGAGCAGTCCACACTAAATGTAGATTTCTGGCATTCCTAGAGCTGATTCACCTTGGCATCCCTCAGTTTACTCCTTTTTCTCCTCCTTGCCTTTCTGTTTTTGGAAGTAATTTTTTGAGATTACTTACCAAGTTGCATGACTTCTGCTTTTCTTTGCAAAACAAAAAGACAGGATAGGCGAGTTGTGTGTTTATTCTCACATAAAATTTTGTAATAGTCATAGATTAAATTAAAAAAAAATCTAAAAAACCCATCCCAGCCAATGAAATATTTCTTCCTGTAAAACTCAGTTTTTATGCAGGTGTGTTTTACGCACCCAGAGACCCCTGAAATACTAGAAACTGGATGCTCTCACAATGTTCCTCATAATGACTTGCAAGAAATTATGATAATACTTAGCCAAAAAAAGCTCTCAAAAAAGGAACCAGTTGAGAACTTGCATATGCCAAATTGTTTAATAGGATACTTTCACACATATGCACACATACCCTTGAGGGCAGAAAGTGAGAATCTGACTATAAAAATGAAATTATTCTATCCAAGTGGCATCCCTATATAGTGTCCCCACTAGAGCAGTCCTCTAGTTTTGTTCAGCCTTCATTAAATAGCATTCTGGTGCTCCAGATCTCCTTGAATAGGATTTTGTTCTTTTCCCACATATTGTCAACTAATGCAACTCCTGGACTTAGTCCAGCCTGTGCTGACTTTACATCTAGACTTTGGGTATAAGCTGCTGATTATGATTTCAAACTTCTCAGGAAACAAAAATAAAGAGCTCAAGAAAATGTTGCAGCTTTTCACAGTGATCTCATGCATGGCCACATGCTGTCAGGAATTTAAAGTTTCTTTTGCTGGGTTTTAATGCAAGCATACTTTCCATGGCAGCCTGAAATACTGCTGCAGTTTGACTCACAGCCACTGGCAAAGGGTGTATTTACAAGATAGTCTGAATGTCCTAAAATGCAGCCTTCACTGAGCCTTTTTGTTTTTGTTTACTTGACTATTTATGAACTTGATTTTTTAAAGTCAAAGCAATCCATGTGCATGCTCAACTGCACTACAAATCGTTAAATCATTTAGAGAAGCTGCTGGATTACTTAACTCTTCTACTTCTGTATTTTACTCAGTTTTTCCATTAGCAAAGTCAGGCCAGGTATAGAAAGGCAATGACAAAAACAAGCATCTCGCTTGGACTTCAACATCCTTTGTGTGGAATGTTGATATAAAACTTAGTAAATATAGTAAATATGCCAGTAGTGCTGGTGGAATAAAGTTCCCAAGTGGCTCCCAGAGGCTCTCTGGTGTAGGAAGAAGGACTGTCTTCATGCTATAAGAATACCTTTCGTAGGCTTTGTGGGCAGGACACTGTGCTGACAGTAAACTCGCTGCATGAATTTCATGCGTGTCAGTCCAGTACATGCTCTGTCAAGGTACTGAAGCTCATGAAGAGCTGCCTTTCATTGCTTGAATCACTAATTGTGGGTTCAGCTCTTATGGTGTGTGTGAGGATGATGGAGCATTTAACAGGGAAGCTTCTTAGGGTCCCTGTACCCCAAAATTCCCCAAGGCTTGCAACATCTTATTTCTCCTGAGAACTGCAAGGTGCTGGGTTTGGGGGAAGCACAGTGTGGTGGCAGAGAAGTCTTACTGCAGAACCCACTTCCCTGCTGGGGTTTGCACCTCCTCAGGTCTGTGCTGCTGTGGCAACTGAGCATCACGCTGTCTTCACACGTGACAGGGCCCTGGGGACTGAGCATTCTGTAACTCACCTGGCACAGGGCTGTGTCCCACTGGGCTGGGAGACATTGTACTCTGAGTGTCTGTGAATTTGATAATTATACACTGTTCCTCAGCAGGGGTTTTGCCTCACTTTTAGACAAATACCTTGCAAGGCAAGGTATTTCTTCGTTGCCTTGCAAGGATCTAGCTCAGCACCCTTTCTCTAACTGGCTGTTGGTGTATTACTGTAATAACCAATGGCCATTAAGACATCGAGGGAGTCCATTCTTTCCAGCTCTTAATTTGTTCAAGCTGCCTGTCTTTTCTCTTTTTTAAGGGATGTCTCTTTCCATTACACATGCTTAGTGCCTCTCTTCAAACAGTGCAGCATTCCTTTGATGCTATTCATGGGACAAACAAGTTGACTGATGAAGGGAACTTACCTGCAAGAAAAAAAATGTCCAAGAGTATCAGCATGCTTTCACTGTGACCTTCTGGTTGTTGGCCTATGCCGTAGTGAGTTGCTGAAGTTAAGCTTTGTGCACTGCAGCTGGTTCAGCTCTCACTAATACACCTTAGTTTACCCACGATCAGTTCTCTCCTAATCAAGTGTGCTAGGTTGGAGAAACCTTTACCGAAATCTCCTGGAGAAGGGAAACAAAATCCTTCTCAAAAAGAGGGCCAGGTTTGTGGAGAAGATGAAATGAAGCGGGTTGAGAGAGCCAGCAAGGAGACTGGGTTTCAGACGGGAGAATCTGCAGTGGGAGCAGAAGAGCCAGGGGAGAAGTGGAAATACATTTGGAAACACTGAAGAAGAGAAATGCAGTGGGATTACCCATAGTATGGGGTACAGGAGGAAGGTGGAAGTATTCAGAGGGAAGCAGAAATAAAATCAGAAGGGATTGACAAGGAAGAGAGCTGGGAAACTAAAATTAATAGAGCTGGGAATGGTGGCTCTAGCCTTGGGAAGAGGAGCTTTTTGGCAAATTCAGCTGAGCTCCTCCGTGTGTCAGTAAAAGCTGGGTGTCTGAGCACATCTCTCCAGCCATCACATGGGCATCAATATTGCACCAGCCCTGGGGGCTGTTCCCTTTACGCTCATGAGGTGGCTCTGGCAATCTGGATTGTAACAAACCTCTTGGGCTCCCCAAGCAACTGCCCTTGTTCTTTCATTTGTGAGCTGTTTTCTCAGCTCGTTTCATTTCAACAAAGTCATGATGTTCTACTTTTGAGCTTGAACTGACCATCTGTAGACCAGGGAAAGAACACCTCCCCATTACCTCATTGAAACCCCATCTGTCTTCTCAGTGGATGTGTGCCTGCAGCACATAACTGGTGATTACATGGTGGATGTGTTTCCTCTCGTGTGACCTGGAGCTGGGGTGGCAGCTGATTCTTGTAAGGTCATTGGAGGAGGTGGCCTTTTTGGGGGACCGAGTGTGGAAGATATTCTTCAGCCTTGATTTAAGCAGAGGTCTTACGTGAGCCATTATTCTGTTCTTTCAGCATCATCTTTGATTTGATGATCTGCTGAAATGAAATTTGATGATTTGCTGAAATTGCTTTTCTGACCTGTTCTTGAAAAATTCAATGAGAACTTTGCTCTCTAGCTTTGCACCAGTCGGGTTTAACTGAGTACAGTAACTGTGCTTTGTCCTGAGCAGTGAAAAAGCCAGGTTTCTTCATGAGGGTGACTTCCCTACCACTTAGGTATCCTTCTGCATTTAAAATATTCAGAATACAAATTTCAAAAAAATGTTAATTCTACCTTTTCCCCCATCTTTAGCACAGAGGATGAGATACTGTTGTACTTCCAAAATTCCTTTCTGCAGCCTGTCTTGGAATTCATGTCTGTGAGCAGAGATGAAAAATGGGAGTGTTAAAATGCAGAAAAGTCAGCCGCAACATTGTTTCCTGTTTAAAATTAAAACGATGAAAACATAAAAGCATGTGAAAGGCTTTGCTCATGTGCAGTTACACAAATGATCCTAAATTAACTGGTGTCAAGTAAGTCTGTGAGGGTGTCAGACGGTTCCTTTCCAGATGTGCCTAAGCTTAATGAGATTCTCCTTTTTAACCAAGAGGAGAAGAAGTGTTCCCTTGGTACTTTGGATTTGTCAGTGTGTATTCAGAGAGACTTGAAACGAATGGGTGAGCGAGCCCATTTCCTCTAGCAAGCAGTGCAAGTCTGATAGCTTTTCTCTCATCCCAGCCTGAAAGTCTGTGAAATGTCTGTGAAATGTGACTGATTTTCAAAGTTCAGGGCTATCTTGACTTCTTCCTAAAACTCTTAGTGGGTTTAATGCTCACACAGCAGTTTTTTCTTGTTCCTTGTGTGTTGTTGGCTTTCCTTAACCATTCATTATTGATATTCATAGGAGCATATTGTGCTGCTGATCTAAGCAAATTGGACACAAACTGAGTTGGCTTAATTTAGGACTTACCTTTGTGTAATCATGTCTGACTGGCTCTTTTTTGAATGTGTGTGCCCCATTTCTTTGTATGAGTGAAGCATATTTTGAGTGAGAGTACACTTTGAGCAGAAAGTCAGCAATTCTGAGCCAAGATCTGTGTGTGCATTCGGGCACAGCTTCAGCCCAAAATGATAATGGCTAAGCTTGCAAACTATCAGCTGTTTTTTTAACATGTGCTGTTTTAAGAGTGAATGGGCCATATATGATATTTCTTTTAATTATGACAGCATGAACCCCAGGTTCATAGCAGGAACAGGATATAACTGTGGTTGTTTGGTTACTTCAGTGGGGTGATAATCGTGGTTTAGTTTTACTCCCTGTGCTCAAGACAGTTTTCTAGCTGAACCACATGATAATACATCATTATAGCTGATAGTATTCGGTGTTTAAGCTTTACAAGGTGGCTTTTGGTGAAGGATGCCCTGTCTGTACTGGCCTGAAGGGAGAAGTCTCTGTGCGTGACCCCTCGCAGGGGTCTGGTGGCAGCGCTGTGGTTGGAGGTGACCTGTGCTGCTCTCCTGCCTGTCAGCTCCAACTGCAGAGCAGTCTCGTGGCTTTCCTCACTGTGCTGGGAAAGAGGGTAGGACACTCTCCAAATCTAGCATCTTGAAGTTGCCTTAGGAGTGCTGTAAAGGAGAAAATAGACCGAATCACAAGGGGGTTTTTATTTGGCCGGATAGCTGTGTTTGTGGAGGGTAAATCATTACTTTTGAAGCCATCTGTCTGAATTGCAGCGAATCTCACCGTAACTGATCAAGAGTAATAAATAATTAAACAGTAGTGCTCAAATGAGTATCTTTGCCTTGCTTTCATCTAGCTCCCTTGGTTCTGCCTTTTGACAAGTACCTGTCTGCTGCCTTGGAGCAGCGCAGGTAGCTGTTCCTACCTACGCCACTGCCCTACTTTCCAGCAATTCACGCAGCGAGAAACCTGATCTTCTTTTTTTTCAGTCTAGTGGCCCTTCAGAGCGCTGTGCCGGGAGCTGTACCCGCGCTCGCTGCGGTTCGGTGCTGCCTGCGGTGGAGCCCGGGCGCGTCCCCGGCTGTGCCGCGGGAGCCGTGCGCGGATGGCGCCGGAGCAGAGCCGGGCTGGGCGGCTCCAGCTGCCGCCGGCCCGCAAGGTAAACACACTGGGTGACCTATAAGCCAGCCAGTCAACTCGCTCCTGGCCTTATTAGGCAAGCTGTGAGCCGTGTCTGGGGACGGAACACGCTGGGATGGGACGCGCAGCCCAGAACGGATCCAGCGCAGACCCCGGGAGATGCGACCCAGTGCTGCTGCCTGAGCCCGGCTGTCAGACACTGCGCTCTGCCTGGCAGATATCAACACTTATGCTAGGGGGGGCTTTAAAAAGTGAAACCCTTCTGTGTAAGTGTTGGTAGCTGTAGTTTCTCCCTGGTGTGTTCTTTGTGTGCCCAGTTATAACCTTGGGATGCCGGTTCATGCTGTCGGTACTGAAACACTGTGTGGGCCTTTCTGGGAAGGGTGTCTTCATTCCTTGCGCTGCCTGATTTCAGAGGAATATCTGGACTAAGACGAGCTAATTTCTATTTTTTATCACTTTGGGACTCGTTTCTCCTCTCTTATTATGCAGTTTTATGCCCTTTATTGGAAAACTGATTTTTACTGGCTAAAGCAATTATCTGTCTCCAGAAGGGGAATATTGGCAGCCACTGTCTGTGCACAGGCCGGGACTAAGCTAGGTTGCTTCATACCCTCCTCATAAAATCTGACTTTCACATGGAAGAAGCCTTTAAAAGAGTATTTATGTTTTTCCTTTAGTGTAATCTCCATAGATTTAGACAAGCAGATGTTGTGCAAACTTTCCCAGGCAGCTCTGAGAAGGTTCTTCAGATCTGACTTGTTATTGACTTCCGGTACCTCCCTGAGCAGCAAAAATGTTGGTGGTTTTTGCAGGGGCCTTGGGAGTGAATGAGGGCAATAAAAATGCCATAGCTGCCATGAATTCAAACCTGCTCTCTAGAGAACAGACTGCAGCATCACTGGGTTAGATTTTCTTTCCTCATTAATTTTTGCTTAGCCATGCTGGTTGCAAATTAAGCCTGGTACCTATGCCTTTTTCCTAATGCAGTGACAGTACTTTATAGTTGAATTGTCCTACCTTGACCATCAGCTCTTGAATAAAGCATACATTTTTTCTTTATTTTTTAAAATAAATATTTAATTTTCTGAGAAAGCATTGCAACATGCCATAAACAGGATGGGAGCTGGGGTCATGTATTTCTTTCTGCAAGGTTGCTGTCTGCCTGAGGCTTGAAAAATTATATTTCAGGGTAAGTATGCAGGGATAGGATGAGGCCTGTGAAATGTCACATCACAGTGGTAAACAAAATTGGTGTTTTCCTTAGATGACTATCACGAAGAGCCAAAGAATTTTGTTATAAATTCTTCCTTGGGGTATGCATGCCTCTCTCTGCTCCCTTATTGGGCTTTCACATGCATGCAGAGGTGATCAAGAGCAGCCAGGAGCAAACTCAGTGGCGTGCAGGGCTTTTTTGTGGCACCGAGCTGCATGGAGCCACTTGCTGCTCCAGGCAAGGAGACAGCCTTGTACTGGTTGCAGACACTAGAAGTGTCAGAAGATGGGGAAACCCATCCTAGAAACCTTGGCTGCTTGTTTTTGAGGAACCCAAGTTTAAGTCTCCCAGCAGCAGTTTAAGCCTGGGGCCATCTCAGCAGCAAAGCTTTTGTTCACTGCAGTAACAAAGAAGAAGCAGAGGCTCCAGGACTCCAGTGAAGGATGTCCACAGAGCTGTGACTAACCCTGTGCCTTCGCTGTCTGAGCTGCAGTGCTCCACAGAGAGCTGTGGTGTGGAATGCTCTCCAGGGCTGTTTAGCTGGGTAAAACCTCATGAATCCTTAAAAGTCCTTGAGCTGTTTAATGAATGAGGTTGTCTTTATTGCTGGGAGATGAGTTCCTGCCTTATTCTCCTTTCCAGCCGTTTGCTCAGTGCAGAAATGGCCGTGTTCATACCTGACTTCTTCTGTTACCACTTTGGGCCCAGAGACAAATAGGTGTGACTGTATTCAGGCAATGTATCCCACTGATGTATCTGATTACCACATGAGAAAAGGGCATGTGGCCTTTGAACTTCTTCGAAGGAGCTCTTCTAGTCTGATCCTATTCCTAAAGAGGAGAACCTTGGACATCTTTTAATTATGTTGCAGTCGTGTCCTGCAGTTTTGCGAACAGTTGTATGAGAGGTAGGGATGTCAGAGGACATTAGATTAATGTTTCTTATTCTGAAATGTGTTCCAAAACTGAAAGATAACAAAAATGTCCTTCTGGGGGTAATTAATTGCTGAAATGAATGTGGAGTGAGTGGAGTGGAGTGGAGTGAAATCTAATCTGAAATAGTAATCTAGAGATTGGAAGGGGATTTTTAGTGCACATACAAAAATACCTGTTGTTCTCCCTTTCCCCAGAGCGTATTACTAAATAGCCAGCACAAAAAGACCATCCATATTCTTTCAACATGTTTTGTACTACAGTCCCCTCAGTCCCCTTTATAAATCTTACTAATCATGTTTTTTAATCTTTTTGCATATGACCTGTTTTAAAGTACACTACACGAGCAATGCAGTGCTGAAGTTAAACTGAAGACGTGTCCAAAACACAATCGCTGGCCAAACATAAATAAATTTGCCAGGATGATTATTTGGAAAGGATTATATTTGCTTTCCACTGGAGTGATGACACCATGTCAGGAAACTTTATGCTATTCCTAAAGTTCATACAATTTAAGAAATGAGAGAACAGCACTTCCCCACGTACATGGGGTTTGGATGGAGAAGACAAACCTCACTGGCATTGCTAACCCAGAATACGCACTGTGATTGCAAGGTGGGCTGCTCAGAGGTGCTTTGAGCTTTTAAGTGACTGAACTACTGAAATAATCTTCTGGGAGGTTTTTGACTGGTCCTTCAGCTTTGGGCTGACTTCTTGAGCAATGTTGCAGAGAAAGAGGAAATAAGAAAAGGGAGTGTCTGGCCACTTTCCTTTGGAAAGATGTGCCTGCATACCAAAAATTGACAAGGTGGTGTGGATTAGGTGAGAATCCTGCAGCCTAGGAGGAGAGGTCAGATGGACTTGATGGAAAAGAGTAGTCTGCTTTAGCCCAGTCTTCTAACCTCCATTCCATCAATTATCCACAGCATCTCAGATCTTGGCATGGCTCATTTTGACTAGCTGTTCCAAGGATGCTCACCTTGGCCAGAAGAGCAGTTGAATAAAATTCAACTCCTTTAGGTGCCTGAACATGAAGAGTGGATGAAAATGTTATTTCATCATTTCATTTATACAGATAATCTCAGTTTTCTGTGCTGGCCAGATTCCTGTTTAACTAACTAGCATATTTGCAGAAAGTTTCATGAAGTCACTGTGGGTTTTCTTTCCTCTGTATTGTTGATTTCTTTAAAATTTTATGTTATTTTTAGGTTTTCTTCCAACAGCTGTCATGGGCTTCTTTGATTTTTGCTTTTATGATAACTGCAAGTCACAACAAAGTATCTGCCTCTCCTTATCACTTCTAAACACTTCTAAATATAAATTCATAAGTGATCAAAATTCAAGAAAAAGGTCTGATCTTGGTGGGACCTGGTTCATAAACTCCTTAGTGCTTTGAGACCGGCAAGCCTGAAAGTTGGGAAGTGTTTTGCAAGTCGTTTAAACTCCAGCTTTGATTAGAGCTATTAGTTTTGCCAGACAAAAGGAAGATATTTTCCTTCTCTTCCTGTGGGAAGCTTCAGAGCAGCATTTCACTGCCAGCTGGTCTTTCATGAGCGGTCTCAGATTTGAAATGTATACATGCTTAACCTCCAGCTCTAAGCCCAGATGACTGCAAACTTAGCTTCCCACTGGGCTGCCCCCCTTTCCGACGGCTGAACTGTTGTTCTCTCTTTGTTTGCTTATGTTGGAAGCTGCTAATGCTCAAGAATTAATGATGGCAGAGGGGGACAAGAACATTACTACCGATTTGTAACACAGCCTCGATAACATAGTTTGGCTGAGCACACTGGTAGGTCCTGGAGATTGGATCATTTCTGAAGGACAAACTGCTCTTCCTCCTTTCTTCATATTCTTCAAGTATTTGGAGATTAATTTCTTTTCCTCTGGGAAGGATTTGCTTTTAAACCTACTGTTTTCAAACAAGCAGCAAAATGCTAAATCTAAGACTTCTTCTCTTGATACCCTTGGTTGACTCTGCTGACTTACTGGTTTTGCACCCTTACTGTTTTTCACCACTTCCAAAGCTGGTTGAGGGCCAGCACAGAGAATTCTCTTGTGGTAGGTGATCCCTTTTTGATGGAAAGGAGGGATGGAAGTGGTCAGTTACCTTCAGGTAAATATTCCAAATGATCTGTGTGAAATGCATAGTGGTGCTGTAATACCCCAAGGCTCCAACATCTCAGAGTTCCAATATTGGAAGCAGTGTTGGCCCATACCCCTCATCTTGAATCGACACTGAATGACTCTATGAATTCAATGAATTCTGTGAACTCTGTCAACTCTGGGTTTGCAGATTCTGCACAGCAGCACAGCTTCAGTATCAACAGCAGTGACATTAATGTTAAATCATAGGTACTGTGCACAGAGAAATGGCTGGTAATCACCTTCCAACCAAACGTGAAGAGATCTTAAAGCCAAACTCTAGGTATTTTTGTGAAAAGCTTCAAAGAGATATTTTAATTTCTTTTTAAATATTTTACTTTCCCCTGTAATAGCTCTCTTTGGTCCCATGAGGTAGCCCCTGGATTCTTGACCTGTAAGCTGTATATAGTAGGACAAGAAGTCCTATTTGCTCCAAAGCCTATCACAGATATTGCTTCCCAGGTGGTAGCCAGACCAGTTGGAGAGTCTGGCTTCTTACTGTGTGCTGGAGACAGAATCTGAACAGCACAAGAACTCTTTTAAAAATTATGCAATTGTGAAAGCACTCCAGAGTTTTCTTGTCTTTCTGCAGCTCACTGTGCTTTCCCTTCTGCACCTCATTCACCAGGAGGGTGCTGAGGACAAAAGGGTGTTGAGGATGATGTATAGCAGAGGAATGGGGGAGCCTGACTCCTCCCTCCACAAAAACAACCATACCTCTCCTCTCTGTTGTAGGGGATGTTGCTGGGCAGGGGGTTGAACATTTGAGCTGAGCTCACCAGCATTGTTAGCCAGAGGGGTTGATCCCTTTCCTGATCATAAGATCCTGTGCCTTTTTCTTTGTTCTGGCACCTCCTGAAAAGCACACCCAGCTTTAATAAAAGGGAATATTTACTACTAGTTTAGTTGTCAGGCTGGGTCACTAGGGGAGCAGGACCTAGCAGAGGTCCTGCAGCAGGTGGAATGATGGCTAGGACTGTCTTTCTTGGCAGCCTTGAGCTATTGCATCAGCTCAGCTGTCAAGCCTAACTTCTCCTTCAACCTTGCTAAAGATTGCAGACACAAAATTTATCAAGTGCATGGTGTTTACCTGTGCTTTATCAGAAAATTCCCTTACCAGATGAGTTATAGGTGCTTGAAAATACTCCAAGTAATAATATCTCTATTCACAAGATCAGGTAAGCAGTCTTCAGACAAGCAAGGTTGAGAAAGAAGGGTTTTTTTCAGAACAGGATGTCTCTTGTTGCTATACCAACACATATCCTGGTCCAGAATTTCCCCATTAACTGCTACCAGCAGCTCCTTAGTTAGTTCTGCCCCATTTTATTTTTGTGTTTTAAGCAGAGCTGCACTTATGCCTAGACCATAAAGCACCAGATTCTCATGTTAATCGCAGATTTGAACTTGTGTCAACAGATTACATTTTTTGTATATATTAGGCTCAGGTACATGGAGGCCTTCACAGCTGATCAAGAGTGCACAGCAGTGTTGGTTTGTGTTCTGTTGGTAGTATTGGGAGGGGTTAGAATTAAGCAGGAGGCAGTGAGGTTACAGACAAAGAAAAGAAACATAGTATATACCATCAAATATTTCTGAAAAGAGGATGTTACTTGATGAGTCAGAGGCTTCAAGCCCATATTCCTTGTTTTGGGTGACTCCTGTTCCACGGAGCCATGGGCTGTTGAAAGATCAGCTGAGAAAAGGTGTTTTGATTAGGTTGGCTCCAACATGATTAATGTTTTTAAAAATAAATAGATTTAAACAAATATCAGGCACGTTAGACAAGAAGGAATGTATGTTCTTCTATCCATTGCAATAACTTGTTAGCATGAAGAACAGTGTTTTGATTACCTAGACAGGCTAAATACAACTTCATGATGAGCCAACAGCCATTAATAGGTTTTTGATAGACTGTTTTCACTTGTGGTTTTGCAGTCTCTTTCACAGCATCATTGCCTCTGTCTTGTCTGTAGATCGAGGTTCCTAGCACAGATCAGGGTTCTGTTGTACTAGGTATCATAAAAACAGGTAAGAATAGTCAAGAACTTCAGCCTTGTGTTTCTAGCCTAACTTTTCATGATCTTGACAACCCCAGACCTGTGCAGAGTTTTCTACTCATAGAATCATAGAATGGTTTGGGTTGGAAGGGACCTTAAAGGGAATCTCATTCCAAGCCCCCTGCCAGGGATCGTTTTCACCAGATCAGGTTGCTCAAAGCCCCATCCAGCCTGGCCTTCAACACTTCCAGGGATGGGGCAATTCACAGCTTCTCTGGACAATCTGTTCACCACCCTCAAATAAAGAATTTCTTCCTAATATCCGAACTTGCACCTCTTCAGCTTAATGCCATTACCCCTTGTCCTATCTAAAGGTCCTCATAAAATCCCTTTCCTGCCCTCTTGTAGCCACCTTTAAGTACTGGAAGGTGCTCTAAGGTCTCCCTGGAGCCTCCTCCAGGCTGAACCACCCCCTCTATCTCAGCCTGTAATACTGATAGTAGCTGAAATCTTTTGGAAGAGAAGAAATCTCTTGGAGGGAAGCTGATAGACTTCCCTATTTGTTTGGATGGGGTTAAGTGCCCAGTGACCTGTTTCAGTCAGACATTTACTGCTTCTTTCTGTCTGTGTTAGACCATCAGGTAGTTCAGTATGGGTGACTGAACCAGAGCTATTGCACCATTGCAAACAAATATTTCCAGACTTTCAAAATTAACTAAAAGGGCTCCAACTCTTCAATCCAAAATCCATCAAATCTTTTTAATAAAAAAAAATTTAAAAAAATAAAAAAGGTAGCTAGACAGTACTTTAGTAAAATTTTTCACCTTCTGTCTCGAATTAAAATATTTGGAGCTGTGGTGTCTGTTCTTAAGTCCCTACCCCCACCAGTAATTTTGCTCATATGTTATCCATAAATCTTGTCTGTTTTAAATGTTCCAACTAATAGTTAGGCAAAATATTTAAGCATAATGCTATGATTATAAGAGTCCATTTTTTGGCAGCCTGGGTGCTGTTTTTCTTAAATAAGCATTGTAGTTTATCCTGATTAGAGATATGAAGGAATTATTCCTCTTCTCGGCATTTTTTCTATTGTTGTTGGGGTTTTTCTGTTTGTTTGGTTTCTTAATATGAGGATTTAGAGGTTCTGCATTCGTTTTGCAGGAATATGATGTGTGATTTGGCTGGATCTTTGAAGTGGTAATATTATAAATCTCCCAATCACCATTGCCCAATCTGTTTTAGCATTCATGTGCCTAATTTCTGTTCGTAATCTGATTACTGGCTTGAGCTGCTCCGGCTTGCAGCCTATTGCTATGCATTTACTGTACTCCCTGGGACGCGATAGCCTGACAGCTCCAGTCCTGTGCTATGAAAAATCTCTACACGATATTGCTAAGACAGGCCTAAGGGCTGTGGCTGGTTGAGAATTAGCTGCTATTGTAGTTTCTCTTTGCCGAATCCTTTGTTTGTGCAACCATGTTCAGAAATCCTTGGATCTCCAGCTATTTGGGAAATGTTAAATACTCTGAGGAGCAAGGTAAGAGTTCCAGGTAGATAAAAGAAAATGCAGTTTGTGTGTGTTTAATCTCTCGTGTATATGTCTGCATGTGTAAATATTGTTTGACTGGCTCTCCTGCAGCTGCATTAGGTACTTTAGCAATCAGTATGCAGTTAGTCACCTAGGCTATTTTGTTATTTCCTAAAGGACACTTTTGAAAGATCCGATTAGATGGAGCTTTTAATTAGCTTAGCATGCCACCGGCTTAGGGCCTTTAAATATACTAAGTAACGCTGGAAGGCTGCATCTACTTTTTCTTCTTAGATTGTGCATTTTAAATTTTCTACATATTAAATTATGGATAGTGGTTTTATCGGGTGGTTTGTACCTAAGGGAGAGTGGAACTCGACTGAACAAATGGTTAAACTTGTGAGCGAGTCTGATTTACTCTTCAGTAAAGATACTCTAATTTTGAATAATTATATTTTAAATTGCTACAATATGATTATGGACATGTTTAGAATTCTTCAGTAAAAAAACAGAACAAAATGCTGTTGTAAATATTTTCCTTCTCTTTATCGAGTGCTGTGAGGGTGTTTTTTTATCTTTAAATTAACCATTGAATAAGACTCTGCTAAACTGATGTTTCTTTTGTGGGCATATTTATTGTCTTTTGATGCAGAGTTGTTTTACTTTTCCTTCTGTGTTTGTATTTAAGACTTACATATTGTGGTAAGTAACTTTTATTGGACTTTAATCCCCCCCACATGGTGTTTAACTTGAACAGGAGGAAATACATAAAATAACAAAAGTGTGTAATGGAATTTAATTGTCTACTAAATTTTTCAGTGTTTGGGATGTGGGGGAAGGTCAGGACTCACCCCAATGAAACACAGCAAAGTTTTAAGACGATTTTGAGGCATTATAAGTGTGGTGTGTATGAATGTTACTGAATGTGTTTAAGGGGTACAAAGTGGCTGATGTGCCCCTCCTAGCAGCCCTTCTCCCTCCCTGCTCCCAGGGAAGCAATGCAAGCTCCTTTCTTCCGTTCTCATATTCCCTCCCCAGTTTTGGCTGAGCTAGGTAGAATTTCTCTGTGGTCTGCTTGTGGTTTTCATGGTGGACAGCTGTTCCAGTGCCAAAAATTCTAGGATGGGTTGCATCCTGTTAGAACAGCTATAAATTTAAGATATGCCTGGTTCTGATTAGCTGAGCTGATACTGAGCTGGGCTTTGGAAGTTAGTGCATAGTCCTCTCAAAGTAATGTAAATCTGGCCCTTTTAGAGGATCCATATGGCTCAGAGTATTCTTTTTAATGCTGTAGTGCAAAATAGAATGATTTATATACCATTCACACTGTTTTTCTTACAATATTCTGTTTTGGTCTAGCAAGATGTTTCTGTGTAATCTCTGTGCTTTATTCTCCATTTAATGGAAAGAGAAATCGAATGTTAACAAAAACAGGAAAAAGTTGCCTATTAAAGTTGAAGAATGCTATTAGCAAAGCTGCTTGAAATCTGCACTGACTTGTAGCAGATGCCTAAAAAAAATGCCTTTGTGCACATTTTAAGCTTCTTTATCAAGTTGTCAAAATAATTTTTTTTTCCCTGTTACTTTTCTTCGAACTTTTTTCAATCTTTATACCTGTAGGGGTGGCAGAAGGAAATGGAAGAGGATAAGAAGTTTTGAAATGCATAGACAAAATTTATGTTCTCTAAATTAAGATCCATATTGTCAGCTATAATAAGTTTCATTAAACCCTTTCTGCAAAAAAGGAAGCTTCTCTACCCAGACTTAAAATACTGTGCAAAAGCAAAAAAAAAAAAAA
>VWZN01007392.1:1000624-1073156 GCA_013396955.1 Regulus satrapa
AAAAAAAAAAAAAAAAAAAATTTTTTTTTGCAGTTAAGTCTTCCTTGAAATAGTTAAATCCCAGCTCTTAGGTAGAGTATTAGGAGTGTAACTGCAAATGAATTGTTCTAAAGTCTGGGTTGTGTCCTAAAGTCTGGGTGTATCTTTGAAAAATAAAATGTTTGCTGTGTCAATGAATGTCTCTTTATTAATTTAGGGTCTTGGGTAGTATATTTAATGCAGGTGGGGAGGGAAGGCAATTTTTCATTGTTGTCAGTAGCTCCATGTGTTCTTCCACAGCAGTCCCAGACCAGGACCTGCTCCCTGGCTAGCAATGCTCTGAGGTCTCTTGGTTGCATTCTCAGTGAACGGAGGGAGAGGGTTCTTGGAACACTTGGTCCCCCTTGCCACTGGTCATCATTTAGACCCTCTGGTGATGCACTTGGTTGCAGAAATGAGCAAGTTTATTCTAGGAGATGTAGGGAGATTGTTATGTTATTGCTTGTTATGGTTCACACGGTTTTGGGAACCCAGAGGCTTTGTAATACATGCTTTTTGAACATAAGGCTGCAATTTTGCTCTCAGTGTAAGCATGTTTTCCTCTGTGAAATGCATGTGGTAAGGCTATTCTGAAAAAAAAAAAAAAAGGAAGCTTCCAAACAGTAGACAATCTTCAGAAATATTTCTGTCATGGATGGTGTAATACTCTTGCAACAGATCCTCAGCTGGACATCTCTTGGCTTCTGCAGTGAATATGCAGTTTTTATAGTATTGCCAGGCTGCAGCCAAAAAGGCTCTTGCTGCTTGCAGCATTTCTTATTTGCTGAGTGCTTCATAAACATATCCATTGCCCTTTTTACAAGCAGGGAAACAGTGAGTTTAAATGATCACCCCAGTCTGTAGTGCTATACCACAAATATTAGGAGTAGAACCTGGCTGTTCCATAAGGTGTTGATGCTTTTGATATTTCTACTGTCTGTGCTCATTTTTGCAAAGCTTTGGTTTGTGTCCATCTTGGGCATGCCCAGCTGGTGCTCCTTTGCTTAGAGAGAAGGCCTCTGCACAGTCTTTTGCAGGGGAAAAAGGCTATGCTTGGAATCTACAGCCTAGATCACCAAAAGTTCCCCATTTATTGCAGCATCTTCACAATGGTTTTTTGGTTTTTTTTCTATTTCACAGACTTTGCCAAAGGAAACTCAATCAGATTTAAGCCTTCACGATTGCTCCTAAGGAAGAGGGCGTTAAGGTAAGGTCAAGTTTTTCTTGCCCAAGGAAGATGGCTGGTTGCAGTAACTTCCCTTCATTGCTTGAATCTAAATTTATTCTTCTGTCAGGAAAAGTGATCATTGGTCCTCTCATGGAACCAAGTTTTTGCTTAGATCAGATGCTCTGATCAAGCATTGAATACACAACTATCTCTAAAATAATGTTAAATTTTACAGTTTACATTGCTAAAGGGAAAGTCTCTCTGTGCACTGAGCCTCCTGCCATGGCAATTTCTGTTTTTCCTTGCATAGCATGGAGACAGAGTACAGATAGCCAGTGTGAACCAGCCTGGAACACTTACCAGTCTGTAAAAGCAGGTGGCTGAAGTGGGTGAATTAATTATACATCCTTGTAGGGAGCAGTCTGGCAGAGAGAGAAGGGGTACACTGCAGAGATGAATGGACTGGCAGTGTTACTTCCATGCAGGGCTGTGGCTGCCTCATGGTCTGTGTTCTTAGGGCACAGTTCCACAAGGCTGAGTAAGGGGGTACAAATAAAGAGTTAAGGAAAACAACAGGTCATATTCCCTCTATTTTCCCATCCTTGCTCCAGCTGCTTTGGGTGTCCATGTTTGTGCTTGCTGGGCTCACTCTCAGTGGCACAGAGAGGTCAGGAGTTGGGAATCGACCCTTACTCTGGGAATCAGCTCTTCCATTGGCTCAGCTGCACAGGAATCTGCCTGCCATAGGTGTACAGGCTCATGTCTGCAAGCTTCTTTTCAGTCAGTGCACACACCTAGGGCACACCTGCTTCCCTGCCATGTTGTGTCTTAGGTCCTGCTGAGGATGGGGGGAATGGGTGCACAAGACACACGGTGCTATGAAAGCAGGTAGGGGAAAGTAGCAATGAGAGTAGTACAGGAGGACATGACTGTAAAATGGATCTTTTACATAAGAGTCCAGGGAATTAAGTTCTCCTGGAGGTAGAGAAAGAGCAGAAAAGTGAACAGCAAGGACCTAGCTCCTTTGTGTACAAGAGGGTTTTGTACCTCAGTCGTAAAATCTCAGTATATGCCATAGCTTTAATTGGCATGGCAGGTCAGTGTTACCAGTGGCATTTGGATTAAACTTCTGGTTGCCTTTGGGCATCTAACTAGGTCACTGGGACACCTATTCAGGAGCCATATGCTGCTGCTGCTGCAGCAGATGAAGTTTTCAGCCCGGAATCCCTGATGTGCAGCAGGCAGCTCACACTTACTTTGGAAGTTGCCAGAACAGTACAACTACTGAGACTGTCAAGTACTCTACTAATCCTACATGATACATTGCTTTTAAAGCAAAACTAAGGAGATTGTGAAAAACTGTTGCCTGTGTTTTAACAGGAATCATCTGAATTCCTGAACGTTGGAGAGTGTAATGAGTTTGTTGGGAACCTGAGGCCAAGCCACACACATATCCTGTGTGAAACAAATTGGTGGAACCTCATGCTGTTGATTGCATTTCATGAACCATGATCAAAGACTATATTACAAGCAAGGAAAGGACAATATGTTCCTCTTTCAGTTATGAGGGTCTTCAAGAAAGAAGAGAAAGTTTTTTTTCCTTTTATTTAGAGAAACCCATGTATTCCCTAATTATTTTAATAATAAATGTGCATAGCCTAGCTATTTAGTGCAAAAATGCATAGTGCTGCTGCTCAGAATCTGCATCTAAATTTACAGCATGACTAGATGTACTTGTGGTATTTCTAGAAGAAGGTTTTGGATTAGTTTGAGGGTACAATATATTTGGCAATCCAAGTCTGACTATCTGACACTGCTTAAGCAACTGAATTGATGCTGTGACTGCCCCTCCAGCAGAGAAAATAATAAAGCAGGGAGAGGTCTGGAAAGATCCCTTTGAGGAAAAAGGGAAGTCTTGTTAAGAAATTACTTAGGAGTTTGTTTTTTAAAACACTTATAAAATGGTGGTGAGTAGCCTCCTGTAATTTTTTTACCCCTGTTTGGAATTGTGTTAACATCATTCCAACTCAATTTAGATTCCTAATGAATGTTCTTATTGAACACTGTGACATGTCCTAAATATGCCTACTTTCATTTTTAGAACTAATTTGATGTATGTGTCTATAAATACTCAATTGTTTGGCTTGACTCTGTCATCTTCAGAGCAGTGCTGTCTCTGAATCCTCTGTGCATGGGAAAGCAATGTAATTATGCATTGGATTAAAGCATCTCATGTGCAAACATTTAAAACAAGCAATTCTACCTAAAGCTTAGCAAGAGAGAGTAAACAAAAAGTGTCTGAAGAGATAAAACTCCTAGATTTTGGATAAAATAGTATATTAAAGTTGGTAATCTTTAAAAAATAATCAGTAGCGATTGACAGTCTATCCAAAGGGAAATGGAAAATGAGGGCATGAGGGAAACTGTGAAGGGACTTTCACAAAGAAGATAACCTGTGGTGCTGTGTAGTGCAGCGAGGGTTAAGCTTAGGAAGTTTGTGGTTATTTAAGGAATTTTAATGAAATCTGCCAGTGAGCAAAGGCTGCAAGCCACCCTCTGTATAAAGGAGGAGGGAGCTCCTGTACAGGAAGAACTGGATGACCTTGAGGAGTAATAGAAAAAGGATGTAATGCAATAATGCTAAGTGCACAGTTGTGCATTGGGGGCTGATAAATTTTTCTGTCACTTGCAACTGATGAAAGCAAAGCCTTTGCATATTAGTTTCTCATGCAGGATTGAGCAAGCAATGCACTGTATATGTAAAAAAGGCAAATGTGTTGTAGATCCCAGCATTCAGCTAGCTAGTCATATAATAATACTTTCTCAATTAAAAATCATACTTTTGTAATATGCTGCTAAGGCCCAAGTCTGGAATCAAGACTGCCCAATTCTGGTCACCATACACCAAAAAAAAAAAAAAACCAAAACAAAACAAAACTTAAGACTGGAATAAGTAGAAAACATTGTAACAGACAATCAGTGAGACTGAGTGCCTGTCCTGAGAAGTCTGAGTACATGTAGATAACCTTTATTAAGAAAAAATAAGTAAGGTAACTGACAGCACTGGTGCAAGGACATATGGATGAAAACCCAGTGACAGACATTTAAACCGAGCTTAAAGGATCTGTCTCTGCCTTCAAAGAAGCTGGAACTCTCTGGAGGAAGGAGCAAGAGTGAATGTGACTAGTTGACAAGCAATCCAATAATACGGTTGTTTATAGAATCATCAGGCTAATGCCAGTCCTGATTCCATGATTTTACCCTTGGAAATTCACGGAGGAATTAGGCATAGTGGTGGTGTTCACACACAGTTCATTTAAACAAAGATTTTGCTGTTGAGCAAATGCTTTTCTGGACAAAGCCCCTTGTTTAAGGAAGCTTAAGGTGCTGCACTGTCACAGGCATTATGAAAGCAAGATACTGCTAAATAAAGCCCAGGTATTCAAAAGGCATGAGCTGGATCCTTCAGCACTTTTGTCTTAAGTAATTAAGTTGATTTGGCAGAATAAATTTGGGGTTAATTTGTAGCCTTATGCCAATATTATTAGCATTTTTCAAACTCATCCTCAGCTAAAAGGAGTAGAAACTGCTTTCAAATGGGAACTGGGTATCTCTTGTTCCAGGATTCTCAGGAAGTGTGTCTGTAAGAAAATAATATATTGTGAGCCCAATAAGAATTACAAGTGTTGGCAGTGTGGGCTCAGGCATACAAGAAGATCCAGTTAACTGTCTGACTCTCTGCCCAGACTCAGATGACACATGGATCCATTTGCTTGTGGCTGTGTGTGCTGTTTTTTCATTGTGTTTTGGGTTTTGTTTCATTCAATTACCATGTGTTTGCCCTGCAAGGATACACAGTTCTCTCTAATGGGCAGCTTATTGCAACTTTCCATCTTCTATTTGTTATTTTCTGTAGTGGCTAACACTGCTTTTCTTGGCAGTACCTGCAATAATTTCTCTAAGTGCAGTTTTTGGAGAAAATTTGCAGCAGGTGGCATGGTGCCTGGTTGTGACACAGCCCAGTTTCTTCTTTGTCATTTCAAGTGTTTTATTCTCCCCTCAATATCTTTAAAATAATGTTATTTATAAACAATAAACAACTTATGAAAAATATTAATCAATATATGTTAAAACTCTTTTCAATGAGAATTGTTCTTTGAAAATAGTGATTACAGAATTAAGCAGCCATTTAAAATCTGTCCTCAGGAAGGATTTTCCAATAGTAAAACTGTGTTTTTTCTTATCAGAATGCCTTTAAGTCATACGACACACCACTACTGTGACAAAATTAAGAAGCTGGGGGGTCTCTGTGAGAAAGACCTATATCTGTCACACCTGTCTATGCAGTTTACTGAAGGTTTTAAGACCATTATAAGTTTTCTTATGTCCAGCTGGAATAGTCACAATGGCAGGATACAATAATTTGTTCTCTAGTTTTATTGACTGAAGAAAAAAACCTTGCTTACAAGGAGGAACACTTCCTCCAAAAAAGTCTCTGTAGACCATTGGGATCTACTTCAGTCTACATAATGGCAACCTTAATTTTACAGTTATCACACCTACATTTTACATTTAAAATTTGTATATTTAATTAAGTATTGAAGGAAATATTTTATTTCAACTAAATGGGTGGGTTTTATGTTTTGAAAAGATATGGCATAAAATCAAAATATCTGATACTCCTATTAGCAGATTACAAACTGTGTAGGATCAGAGAACAGTGCAGTAACAGCAACAGCGTAGTCATGCAGAAGGCTTGTAGATCAAGTGTACATGCAGTACTACATTCGATAACATGTTTTAGTATTTATGAAGAACCATCCAATATAGATAATTTTAAATTTAATTGCTTTGTAGAGCATTTTGAAGGCAGTCTCCAGTCAGTAGTTTAATGCAAAAATGTGTCAGAGTCAGTTCCAAACAAGTTTCAAATTATGTTAGGTTTGGCTTTCTGAGTTTCTTTGGGTTATTTCTTACCTCATTCTTAGAGAAAATATTTTCTTTGGTATCTGTGTTAGACTATCTTGCAGTAAATTGGTTATGTCTTTGGTTTATTTGATTTGTAGCAGAGACATCCACAGTTCTGTAAACCAGATGTTGCTTTCAGTTTTCAGAAGGAGTTCTCACTTGAAGATAAAGAAGAACTTGCGAACAGCACAAAGGATATTGATGCTAATCTCTTAGCAGTACTTCCAAAAGGTAGGTAAGGGAGGCATATTATGGACACAAGTGGTAATTTAACAGCATGTGAAGTTTTGTCCATGCAAGTACAAGGCACAGTTAAAATCACTTAGGCACAAATGTTTTGTAAATGAGTTTTCCCTGTGAAGTATGCATGAAGGATGAAACAGGGGATGAACCACAGTGTTCTTTTATGACACTTTCCTACATCCCTCCTTCATAAAGTTCAGCTTTGTTTACCTAGTTTCAATAGGTTAGTGATTGAAATTCAAAACTTCAAAGAGTTTCTTCGTCTGGTTAGATTAATTCTGAGTTCAGAAGTGTTAATGTGACTTGTTAAGAATCATAGCTCCTTCCAGGCTCCTTTGGTGGTTGGTGGAGTCACTATGCTTGCATGACCAACTGACTGCACTTGAATTTTTGTCTTGCATGCCAAAGGAAGTACATATGGAATCTAGTTTGGGTTTTTTTTTGTTCTGAACTTCTATCTTAATCGGAATAATTTCTGAAAGAACCAGAAGTTCCATCGTTATTGTTTGTCACAGTTGATGTAGAGGCAAGAAATAATTCTCTTGAATTATTTAGAGGAAATCACAGTGTGCTTGACCCATAGGGGGTGACATTTGACTGAAGAACTATGTGCACTGGCACAAAGATGTTCCCTTCATTCAGTGATGTTGTGGACCTCAGAGCTTTGGCTAAAATTGTGTGTGTGTATGTTCTGGTGGTATTTACTCTTTTTAGACAAGCTACAAGGCTAAATGCACTAATCCTAATGTAAAAGAACTGGCTTGCTCTTTTTATGTAATTTGTTGCAGTGTTGCTCTGGAAAGGAACACTTCTTCCAGCCTAAAATTTAAGTGCTATTTAAGTGATATGCTTCTTTTTACATATAATCATTACAGATGTTCAGAAGGAAAGATTGTTGGCAAAATGATGGAATAGATTGATATGCACTTATACAATAAAGACTTCTGAGAGCACCAGACAGTAATAATCCATAGTTTCTCATTATTCCTTACATTTAGCCTTACAATCACTTGGCCAGCAAGTTAATTGAGCCTTCATTTGAGAAACCTTATCTGTAAATTGCTTGTTAGTGAACTAATTTATATTCCAGGATGTTTCTATTTTTTGAAAAAAATATTCTCATAATAAAGACATCATATTTGATGTGTACTAGACTTAAGAAACAGCAGTGGGAGCTTTTGATTGCATTCTGAGGGACCTACTGAAGTCCAGGACTTTTTGAAAATACAGTTTATTTGTCCTTTTTAGAGACTAATTCTGATGCATATTTGCACATGTTGAGAAATTTGAGGAATATGTTTACTTTTCAATAGATACAGACTGAACTGAGGCCTGCAGTTGGGCATTGAACATGTCAATACACCTTTGCTGGCATGAATAGAAGATAAATGTTTCTCCAGCCTAGTTTTAAGACCACCACCTTTCCAGTTGTGGAGAGGAGAAAGTAAGAATGAGGCTCGTAGGCTTTGCTATTGTGTTAAATTTTCCTCAAAATGAAAATCTGTTGCAATGATTTATTTACCATCTCTGAGAAATTAATCTTCTGACAGGTAACCTTTTGATCCATGTCTATCCAGGCTTCATAAATGTACATTCCCCCCCTCTATCATGAAGTTTTAGAAGGCTTAATTTAGTATTTATAGCATCTCCACTGTAAAAAGAAAACTGCTGTCACATAGCTACAACTTTATTCACATCCCCTCTGCAGCTGTCAAAGAGGGCTTTCAGCATAAACATGTTTATATTCTGTTGCAAGTTTCTGAAAGATTTCTATGAATATATATTTCTATAAGAAATATTTTACCTAATCTAAGGATTTTTTAAAATATAAGATGAGCTCCAAATGTACTTTTTGTTTTTCCTTCTGGGACAACATGGGGAACAATACTGTTTTTCATAAATAATGGTATTCCAAAGTAAATTTTGTTTCGAAGGGCTAGAGTTACCGAAATTAAGATGCCTCTTGGCAGTTTACCTCAGAGGGTATGCTGCCACATCATCCTGCTCAACATCCTAAAATAACGCCTCAAGTTCAGAGCTGTTTCTGAGCTGTGGGTGTTCTTCCACTTGCCCTTAACTGACCAACAGAGCTCACAAAGTATGTTGCCTGAACTAATCTCGATAAGGAGCTTTTACTGCGAAATTAATTATTTTAAGCTTCTTAGTCTTTTCTTGTGTGCTGAATCAGATTTTTGTGCTAGCTTTTAGGTAGAAGTGTGGTTATTCTTTAGCGCTCTGGTGGTGTTGTTTGTGATGGTCACATGGGAAGGCATGACGTGGACAGGTGGGAACTGACACCAACATATTCAAATTGTAAACTAGAAAGGAGAAACCTGGTCACCTAAATTTGCAAGGGCCAACCAGTGTCCAATTTTTTTTTTATATTTTGAAGCAAAATATTTTATTCCTCATAAACAATCCACTAGGCTAGAAGACTTTTTGCATTTTATCTTCTTTTGGTTTTTCTTTCTTTCCTTTTTTTTTTTTTTTTTTTTTTTTTTTTTTTTTTTTTTTCCCCCTTTCCCAAAAAAAAAATTTTGCGCANACCAAAAGAAAAATATTGCTGGAACTGCTTTCACAAAACAAAATTCTTCAGATCTTGGCTAATCTAGCTGAAATTACTTCTGTAATCTCAAGCCTGGAAAAAGTGTAAGGCAGCATAGAGGAGTCCCATGCTATTTTTGTCCCGTGTTGTTTGGGAAGGTGTTGGGAGATGTTTTTCAAGAGACCAGTGCTCTTTTCAGGGCTACAAAGTGGTGGTAGAATCTCTGAAACTTCAGCTAGCATGTAGCCAGAGAGTGTTGAGGTAATGCTTTGGGAGTTCTTTGGATGTTCCACATTTCTTGTATGTGGACAACTTACAGTCAAGTTTCCTTTTCTGGGAGTGGAGGGAAAGAAGACATTTGCTAATAAACAAAGCTATGCTTTAGAGCTTTACTAAAGCTGTGTCAAAGACCTGTTCTCTGATTATGGTTTTGGTGACTGTATAAATTGGTGACTAGGGGGAAAAAATGGATCAGGATTTGTATGGAATGTGATTTTTACTAGCTCTGAGCTCTGAAGGCCTTTAACTTGCCTGAAGACAGACAATTAGGGGTTTTGTTTTGACAGTGTTGTGTATACATAGCCAACAGATGGAACGGGAAAACTCTAATAGCTAGTGGAACATAATTAAACAGCAGTGTATTTGGGGAGGTGAGAGCAAAGTCTTTATGAGAAATCATTTCCTTTGGTGTGGATCTGAAATGAAGGCTGGCTTCAAATGGGTAAGTTCTCAGTTTAATACAGTTTCACTGCTAGCACAGCTTGAGTAGACAGGGCAACAGTGGCAACTGCTCATGCATTGAGAGAAAAGCATGTGAAAACACAACATAAGGGCTCATCTTTGCTTTGGTGTTGGTTCAGGACCAGAATGGTCGGTTCATTCTTGCTGATCCCGCACATTTTATCTGTAGTCCTACTTTCAGGCTTTTCAACATGTGAGGTTGATATGACAGTCAATGTCAACAGTATCTATGAGGTGTGAGTGCTGGTATTGAGTACAGCAAACTTCCTGAATGAGTCAGCTGAGCTGGAGCCTGACCAAGCTGTGCATGTTACATTCTTGCAGTCGAGGGAAGGCAGAAAAGGTGCATCTGACCTTTAAAAGGGTGGTGTTCCAATAATATTTGTCTTCTAAATATCTAGAGCAATGAGGTCTGGTAGCAAGGGATAAAAGCTGATAGGTTTACCTCTGCAGTGGAACAATGCCAGCTAGGCACTCCTGACTCATCAGGTGTTTCTGATGGCAATCTCTGCCAATTTAGCAGGCATAGACTTTAGCTTGCTTTAACTTTTGATTTGTGGGTCAACAGGATTAGAATTGAGGGTGGAGGTGCACTGGCTTGAGAATAGTGCACACGGCTTCCAGCACCACTTGTTTGCCGAGGCCACAATACAGGGGTGTGTGGATGTGCATGTTTTGTGTTGGGCACACTCCCACCCCAGTCCACTGGGCAGCCTGGATGGTTTCTCTTCCTGGTGGTAAGAAGTCACACCACACTTATTTGTGTAGTACTCACTGCTCCAGTGTGGTTTGCACGTGCACATATGTGTGTATATTTAGGGATTACTTCACCTCTCGTGCCTCCTCTTGGTTCACTACTATTTTGTGGACTGGCAGCTGTTTGCTGCCACTTAAAACCAGCAAAGCGTTCAGGGGAAGAGAAGGAAAGTATGTCCAGTTGCAACTACAAGGGAAAGTTAGCAAAGTAGCAAGTGATTAACCATGCAAGAGTACAATGACCGTGCATGGTAATTTTCACTTCAGCAGTGAATCACTGGGATTCATGGGATTTGATCAATATTTGGGTGTGGAGGAAAATAAGGAAGAAGGCACCTCTTCCTTACTGCTCCTCTTTATGCATAGTCAGTCCCTGACCTTTGAGTAGACAGGATAAGCAGTCTTGCCTTAGTACCTGGTTTTGAAATGGGTTACTAGAGCACGTTAGCTTGATTTCAACTAAGCAAAATACAACTTGTCCAGTATATACTAGATCTTGAAAACTGCTAGGATGGTATAGCAGATTTGAGATTAGCCTGGAAGTATGTTAAGGGGAGAAGTATTTGATGGTCACACCTATGTGTCTAATGCAGTTTTTAGAACACAACCATAATAAACTAGGAAAATAGGAGGAAAATGCTCATTTCCTGAAAAAAACTATTTTAAACCTCTGAACTTTATTTGACTGTTTCTTCTTATTCTAAAGAATTTTGCAAGTTTCTGAAACTTATTTTATTATAAGCTACATAATCTTCTTTTGTCTCAGTTTCAGAATTAAGAAAACTCTTTGAACCAAACAACCGAGATTTTTTGGAAATGAAAAGGTAAAGGAAAAAAGTCTTTGGCCTGTAAAACAAAACACACAGTTTGTTTTGTTACCTCCTCATAGAAACTCTGCCCTCAAGTCTTCAAGATGCCTGTTTTCACATTTTTCACATATTTTTCAGAAAAGAGAGAATAGCTAGGCGCTTAGAGGGAATTGAAAATGATACACAACCTATGCTTCTCCAAAACTGCCCAGGATCAGTCACACACCGTTTACTAGAGGAAGATACACCAAGATATATGCGTGCAACTGACCCATACAGCCCCCACTTAGGTAAGTAGCACATGTCAGTCGGTCTTGCACTGCTGAATTTTTCATGTTTGCTACACTATCAGTTATGCAGTACCTAGAGAAGAGTTCTACAAAAGAGTTCTGTCAGGTTGTTTGTAGTTTTTATAATTTGCCTTTTAAGTCTCCATTTTTCTTATCTGGAAAATGTCCATGGTTCTTATTGCTTTAAAATAATTATTTTAATTGAGAACTATTACTTATTAAAGAATTATTCCTAATACATATTTCATAATTGTTTGTATGTGTTTTGGAGACAAAAGTGCAAAAGTATAATGTGTCTGTGCAGTCACTTTGATTTGTAAGAAAACGGGAAGCTTTTAGTTCACTCAGTTTGAGTGGTGGGTGGGGTACGTGGAGTTTTGGGAAGGACTTGCTCATATATGTTGCACTTTTGACAGGAAGATCAAATGAAGAGGAGGAAACTTCAGACTCTTCAGTAGAAAAACAACCCAGATCATCCAGATACCGATCAGAAACCACAGTAGGTAATACAGAGCCCTTGTACAGTACAGCAAACATGGATGTCCAGGAACTAGAGTCAAAAGCAGAGAGAATAGCTAGGTACAAGGCAGAGAGGCGACGCCAGCTGGCAGAAAAGTACGGATTATCTCTTGATTCCGATTTGGATTCTGACTATTCATCCAGATATACACGGGCAAGGAAAGATCCTGACAGCGTGGAAAGAAAGGGAGTGAAAAGTGAAAGGCAAGATGATGAAAACAAGGACTATGGCACCCTCTATTTGTCCAGGACTGAGACGAAGGCATCAAAGAGTGCGATTTCTGATACCAAAGAGTACTCCAGCCATGAAGATAAAGATGACCTCTCAAATGAAAAGAGTGTCAGAAAAGCAGATGACAGTGCCATTAGACAGGCTTCTGACCCTTCAGCAACCTTGGACAGTTCTGTCTCCCTTTCACTTTCTGGACGAGACTCTTCCTGCTATAACGAAGTGCCAATATCACCAAAGCAAACCCCCCGAGAGTCCCTCTCCTCACCCAAGCGGGCAGCCTCACCGACCCACTTGCAGAATGACCAGCCCTTGCACAGTAACAGCAGACAAAGGTAAGCATGATTTTTATTTTTATTTTTGCTGTAGATTCCTTTCTCTTAATCAGCTTCGGCATCAGTGTCTACAGTATTAATGAAAATATATTTATTACCACTGAAGACTGTATTCAGTTGCTTTGGATGTCTCAAGCTGGATTAGTTGGGTTTACTGTATCACAGTGTGTGTCTGATACAAGGAAGTGGCTATGTATTTCTCTAATTAGCTATGTCCTTGGTTTTGCTTAATATTTATAGAAGTCTTGCTAAAATTAGGCCCTTTGTGGGGAGAACATCAACTAGAAATTGAAGGAGCTATGATTGTAAATCTCCCTGGGTTTTGTTTTTTTGCTTTTTTCATAACTGTTAGTAGTACAAGTCTTTAACTTTCTTCCCTGTCTTATAATCATTGGCTGGGAGCTTCCAAGTAGAGGCAAGCTTCAGTGAAAATGTGAATATCTTTAGCATGCCTTCTGCCAAAATAAAACAGTTTGCANTAACTTTCTTCTCTGTCTTATAATCGTTGGCTGGGAGCTTCCAAGTAGAGGCAAGCTTTTTCTCAGTAAAAATGTGAATATCTTTAGGATGGCTTCTGCCAAAATAAAACAGTTTGCAGATTTAAAAGCTGAAGAATGTCTTGGGTCAGTTGAAATAATAGTTGATTTGTTTTCCTGATGTGAAAGTGAACTGTGATAGTTAATCTTTCAGATAATATCAGGCATTATATGTATGTGAAGGGGCAGAGGGGAGAGTTAAAATTCTAGGCTGAATTGCTTCAGACTTGACAAATTTACTATGGTAGTATGGTAACCAGATTCTTCCAAAAGGAAAAAATCAATTAGTTTTCATTAATTTTACACTACAATTTCTCAGTGTGGTAAAGAAATACTGTCAAATTCTCATGCTGTCTGAAAGCAATGCGTGACTAAGAATTTTTTTTTAAGTATGATTTTCTCTAAGTGCAAGTCTTTAATGTCTTGGTAGGTGGATAGATAGAAAATAATAACTGTCAAAACTTAAGTTAAAATGTTGCAACTAAAAATTATGTAGATGAGAACTTCATTTTAAACATATGTGCATAATGCTGAGTAGTGCTGACTATTTTTAAGAAACTGAGGTGTCTGGTATAAACTCAGCCATTTATGCTTTCCATAGAGCACAAGAGCTCTCAGTTCCCAGTTGTGAAAAATCAGGGAAAAAAAAAGGAAAGACACCAGCATGGGTTATTAAAGAAGCAGATGCTCAGTCAGGGATCAGAAACAGGTGTTTTGGGAAGAGTACAGGGACACTGCCCAGTTATGTAGAAATGAGGTTAAGAAGGGCAAGATGAAGCTGGAACTGAACTTGGCAAGGGATGCAAAGCATAGCAAGGACTTCTACAGGGATGTTAATTGGAAATGGAAGGTCAAAGCGAAACTGGTAACAATGGATGAGGAGAAGGCTCAACTACTTTTTTGCCTCAGTCTTCAGTGGCAACCTTTCTTTCCACACCTCATGAGTGGGTGAACAGCAGGATGGTGACTGGGAAAGCAAAGTTCTTCCCACTATAAGAAAAAATCATGTTTCTGACTACCTGAAGAAACTGAACAAAAATAAGGCGATAGGACCCAATTAGATTTATCCCAGAGTCTTGAGGGAATTAGCTGATAAAACTGCATGATATCTGAGCACTCAGGTGAAGTCCCAAGTGACTGGAAAAAAGGGAAACATTGTACCCATCTTTAAAAAGGTTAGAAAGGAGGATGCTGAAAACTACTGCCCTATCAGCCTCACCTCTGTGCCTGGGAAGATGATGGAACAGATCCTCTCAGAAGCTATGCTAAGGTACATGGAGGACAGGGAGGTGATTCGAGACAGCCAGCACAGCTTCCTCAAGGCAAGTCCTGCCTGACCCATCTAGTGGCCTTTTGTGGTTGAGTGACTACAGCAGTGGACAAGGAAAGGGTTATGTGTCTCTACCTGTGCTCTTGCAAGGCCATCTGCACAGTCCCCCACAACATCCTTCCCTCTAAAGTGAAGAGCTCTTGATATTTTTTTCAGTGGATGAGGAATTGGTTGGACAGTTGTATCCGGGGAGTAATGGTCAACAGCTCAGAGTCCTGATGGACATCGGTGACAAGTGGTGTCCCCTAAAGGTCTGCATGGGGACCAGGGTTATTTGATGTCTTCCTCAGTGACACAGGGGGGTTGAATGCAGCCTCAGCAGTTTTGCAGATGACACCAAGCCGAGTGGTGTGGTTGACACTCCTGAAGGATGGGATATCACCCAGAGGGACACGGACAAGCTNTTCCCTCTAAAGCGAAGAGCTCTTGATATTTTTTTCAGTGGATGAGGAATTGGTTGGACAGTTGTATCCGGGGAGTAATGGTCAACAGCTCAGAGTCCTGATGGACATCAGTGACAAGTGGTGTCCCCTAAAGGTCTGCATGGGGACCAGGGTTATTTGATGTCTTCCTCAGTGACACAGGGGGGTTGAGTGCAGCCTCAGCAGTTTTGCAGATGACACCAAGCCGAGTGGTGTGGTTGACACTCCTGAAGGATGGGATATCACCCAGAGGGACACGGACAAGCTTGAGAAGTGGCCTTATCAGAGTCCCCTGAGGGGTTTGGTGAGGCCAAGGGCAAAACCCTGCACCTGGGCTGGGGCAAATCCCAGTAGTACCAGTACAGGCTGGGGCTTGAAGGGATTGAGAGCAGCTCTGCCAAGAAGAACTTCAGGGAACTGGTGGATGAGCAGCTGGACATGAGCTGGCGATGTGCACCTGCAGCCCAGAAAGCCAAATTTGTCCTGGGCCACATCAAAAGGACATGGTCAATGGAGAGAGGTGATTCTGCCCCTCTACTCCACTCTTATGAGATCCCACCTGGAATAGTGCATCTGTAGCTCTGTAATCTTCATCACAGGAAAGACATAAAGTATTGGAGCAAGTCCAAAGGAGAGCCACAAAAATAATCAGAGAGATGGAGCACCTTTCCTATGAGGAAAGGCTGAGAGAGTTAGGGTTGTTCAGCTTGGAAAAGAGAAGGCTCCAGGGGGATCTAATTTCAGCTTTTCAGTGCTGCAGGATGTGATTGTAAGAGTGGGACAGACTTTTTGACAGGGACATTCCTCCTTTCTGATAGAACAAAGTGGAATGGTTTTGAACTAAAAGAGGGGTAGATTGATGCTAGATATAAGGAAGAAATTTTTTACAAGAAAGGTAAAACTGGTACAGGCTGTCCAGAGAAAAAGTAGATGTGACCCATCCCTGCAAGCATTCAGGATGATGTTGGATCAGCAAACTGATCTAGTTGAAGATGTCCCTGCTCATGGCAGAGGGATTAGACTAAATGACCTTTAAAGGTCCCATCCAACTCAAACTATTCTGTGATTCTGTGAATAAGTAATAATATAATCCAAATTGCTGACTGCATAATCTCTAATTTCATATTTCTTTCTGGATGAAGCTTGGGTCAGTATTTGCATAAAACAAATTTCCCTTAATTGCTGTCTGTCTTTTGGAGGAAACAATCTGCACCTGTCAAGATGTGGTGTAGTACTTAAAGCAGCCAAGAGCTTAAATGTGGGATTTGGTCTCTTGTTTGGGTACACATGTAGGCAGTCGGTGGCATTTAAAAAGCCATGTTTCCAACAGCCCATTCTTTAATACCCCTGACACTTTCAGTGCCAGTGCATAGCCCTGGTATGATATTCAGAGATTTAAGAGCAACCTCTCTGAAACTCTTGTTTTTGAGTGGTTAAAAAGTAATTGTGTCCATCCTGTCTGTTTAAAGTTACTCTGTGGTAGTCTCCTATAAGGCTATTTGCACAAGAGAAAAAAAGAGGATGAGTTTTTCTGTTGACTGCTGTTCTGAAGTCAATTCCGCATTATATATATATGCTACAAAATTGGTTTCATTAAATTTAAATTTCCTGAGTTTAAATTGGAAAATAAATACAGCTCACTTCGGAATACATACGAAAGCTTTTGTGTCTCCAGTACTAAGAAGATTTAATAATTAATCCAGTTACCCATCACTGAGAAGGTATCATTTGACATTGCCTGCATTTGGCTCCTGAAATGGCTGATTAAATTCAAAACGTTCTTCTGATTGCACTCGTCAGAGGATGAATGATCAAGTACAAATAATTGCTGCTTGGGCCATGCCCACTATAAAAACGTGCCAAAGTACACATTAAGAGAGAAGGAAGTTCCCGTTCTTCAAAACAATTCCTGCTAGCTGCTTCTGATCAGCTTCTTTGAGAAGGCTTTGCCTCTTGTTTGGTCAGTTCCGTTAGGGATTCAAAAACATTTGGAAAAACAGAAGGTGTTTCCACGGTTGGTGTTTGTCGTTCTAAGATAGATTTGGATTCAATGACAACGGTAGGTGGGTTCTCAAATTTAAACTTACTTGCATCAGATAGACTGTTATCTCCAGAACAGTCGTTGATTTGACCTTTTCCAACTGTTTTTCTTAAAAGAGTAGCTAAGAAAAATTGAAGTGCATGACCTGGAGCTTGATTTGGGGTTTTCATCCCAAGTGGCTCTTCTCCAATGGAAAAGTTCTTTCAGATGTAGCTATAAGTAACAGGAAACATCCTGAAAGCTTGTCACCTCTGGGGAGTGAGTTTGTGAATGGTAATGTGGCAGGACACTATGCTTGCAAGGTTAGAAGTATTTAATGTGTTCCACTGTTGCTGGGGAATTTTAGGTGAAAGTGAACATTAGGAAGGTATATGAGAAACTTCCTGTAGGAAGTTTGCAAATACCCTTTCTTGCACTGCTGCGGGGCTTTTAAAAGCTCTTCCTTTTTTTTATGCTTTCAACTCCAAAATGCAAACAGAGTAGTCAAGGCAAGATTAAATTAGGGGTCACTTTGTTTCTTAAGTTTTCCCTTTGCCAAGTCACCCAGAGACACAGCATGTTTGACTTGGGCTTGCCAGGTGGGCATTTCTGAAGCTTTGTGATACAGGGTTACAAGAGGACAGAGGGGTTCTGATGCCCCTGAGAATTTCTTAGGAAATACAATGTAGCGGGAAATTTTTACTTCATTAAATTCCTATTACTACTTTGTTTTGGTTGCAGCAGTCTTTACCCCTTTAAATCACAAATTAAAGGAATGGTTTTAGCAACTTTTTCAGATGTCTTTGCACAAACTGACCCACAATGGCAAATGCAAAAATAAGTTTGTGTAGTGGCTTTCATTTGTCAGTTTTTGGATAATGTGCACCTGGTGAAGTTACCTCCGCAGAATCTTTGCCATTTAGAATACTTTGTATATGTTTGTGGGATTATGTAATAGTTTCTTCCAGTTTAACATCTTTGAATTTTATTTGAGTGTGTTGCTTTTGTTTTCTGGAACAGTCTTCTGCAACTGAATAATCAAAAATAAAAAGCAGTGGGGAGGGGAGATTAGAAAAAATAATGGGTGCATGTTGAGATCTCAGAAATTACCTGAAGTTCTGTTTTCTGTAGTAGTGCAGGGAAAGCAAAACCTGAATGGTTTCTTCAGAAAGATTCGGAAGGGGACACACCTTCACTTATCAGCTGGCCTTCCAGGTATCATAAAACACAGCTGTGTGGCTAACAATCAGACTACAAACTTCCCCTTTCCTTCCTTTTACTATCTGCATTTAACACATGCCCTTAATTGTCCTTTAACAGAGCGAGTAAGAAACTGGGATTTTAATTTATTTTTTTTAAACAAAAAGCTGTTAAAACTTTTCTGAAGCATCTGCTTTTATTCTAACTTAGAACCAATTGGTATTTTGATGAAGAAGTACAAATTCCCCTGTCATCTTCCACAGCTACTATCATTCTGGCTTCCGCTAGATTTTGTAACTTCTTATTTTATCTCATTTTGTGCTCTGCAAACCAGCATATTTTTATATGTACACCATTCAATCTTAGCATTCCCTACAAGTAACTCCTGAAATTCCAAAGGAGGTGGTACAGGAGAATTAAAAAAATAATTACATGGAAAATTAAAATCTTGATCAAAGCTATAGGCAGCTGCTTTCTCCTGGTTTGGTAACACATAAGTGAGCCAACCACAAAAAGCATTACAGGAAGACTCCTTTTCATGTTCCTGATTAAAGTAATATCTATAACCCACTACTAACATTGGTGTGGATGTTCTGGAAAATGCTTGGTACATGTAGTTCAAAGAATACTTCTTCAGACTTAACACACTTTATGTGCTTAAGCAACTTCCTTGACAAGTGTGTCAATCTTCAGAGGTAAGAAGCACCAAAATATTAGAAAGATTGGTGTTTCAAATAACTTTGGATAATCCTGAATTATTCTCTTAGATAATTTGCCTTTTCCCCCTAAATTTTTCTTTTTTCCTTAATAATGTAAACTCCAAAAAGTCTGTTGGTAGCAAGCCTGGAATTGCACATACTTTAAGCTGGATTACTTGCTTTCAAACAGAGCTGGTTTCCTAACTTGAGCCTCTCTCTTTCCTCTCAACTAAAATGTTATCTTCATACCCATTTGGGAGGGGAGAAAGTACAGGGCTATTGTTTTTAGTGCTGTGTGCCTTAGGGGCAGACGCTCGCCCTGTACACTGCCTGAGCCCCAGCAAGGCTGTAAAAGTGCTGGAGAGCTTCAGCTGCAGCAACAGCCCCGGAGCAAAGGCTGCCCCTGGCTGCATGTGCTTGCCTCCCTCTCAGCTGCTGTGTTCTCTTTAGAAAGGTTAAATAAAGCTCTGTTTTGCATGGATGTTGCACAGAGTCCAGAGGTGTTTCTAGAAAACACATTGAAGCAAGGTAACTTTTGGAAACCAAGTGGGGTTTTTTTATGCAAGTTTTGCATGTTAGAATGTAATGAAACATTTAAAACTGAATGCCTGTTTCAGGTTTTAAATGTGTTTTTCCCTACAAGCTCTCTGAAGAGCAACAGCCATGCCATAGTTTCACTTTTGGGTTTAGGACGTGTCCTTTCAACTTTTCTCTCAGTTACTGAAACAAATTATGCTACATATGACATTTCAGATGTCTTACATGATGTGCAAAACCACAAGTAAATCTGTCTCTGGCAAAGTATCTGAAGGGCTAGGTGAATATAACATGGGTTTTTAATTTCTTTCCCCAATGCAACTTGGTATGATGCAAGCTTCCCAGTGTTTAGACATCTTCAAATATCCGACTGCATACACAACTGCCAGTAGAATTTGCAATTTCAGGCTGAACCAAACACTCTGAAAATATAAAAATCCGTTTTGATCATCTCATTTGTTTGAGACTATGGGTATGTGCTGTCTGGAAAAGCACTTGTCCTCTCATGAGAACATGCTGTATGTTCCCAGAACTTGCACAGTTACCTTCTCAGGAGTCATGCATGTCCAAGGGCCCGTGAATAACTTGACTTTTTTTGAGCAGTGTTACTGCTAAGACTTGAGGGGAGGAAGGGGTTGCATCATATAATTGCTTTATTTTAATGTATTGGTTTTTATTTTACTACAATGTTGCTGTCTGTACCTACAGTAGGTGTCTGTGTTCCTTTCCAGATTGGGTATTGCTGTTCACAGCTTTAATCCTTTTTCTTTCTTAAAGAGTAAAAGTTAGAGAGAAATTGGTGAAAGAGGAAAGTGCTCGTGGAAGCCCTGAACTTGTCACAGACACAGTATCTCAGAGAAAATCCCATCCAGTGCCAGCCCACTACATGCCTCTTCAGACAGAAACGTCTGCCTTTGATAGGGTTCTAAATCAGCCCATCAGTTCTGCCCGCCAGCCAATCCATGGCTATATTCAGCCTGCTGGCATTGCTCACACAGCTCAGCTGATGGCAGCAGAAGAACCAGCAAGCTCCCCTGTTGGCAGCCTCCTCCCACCAGACAATGTTAGCCTCAGAGCAAAATCCTCAGCAGCCCCTGCATCCGAGAGTGAAAAGAAAGAAGCACCTGGTTACGGAGCAAAACCTGATGGAGAAGATCACTTGGAGGGCGAACAGGCTTCCAAAGACAGAAGGCCAATTCTGCCATCTGAGATTCGCAAGCAAGGAAAGAACCATGAAGGCCTCTTTGGAGGAGAATTGGAGACCCCTGTGGGGAGTTCCTCCTTTGCAAGCAAGCCGAAAATTAACTCAGAAATTCAGAGAGAGCTGGAATGCAATAAGAGGCAGGCCCCTGAGCAGCAGTTTAAGACCCCTGAGAACATAGAAAGGAGTGAAGCTGTTATGTACATACAGAGTGGATCTGTACTGCAGCCTGAGAAGGCAAAGGCTCCTGTTTGGAAAGTGTCCACAACAAAGCATAAGGTCCTGACTCGCTCCATGTCTGACTATACTGTGACTACTAAGCTAGAACCTTTTAAAAGTAAGGAGAGCATGGAAGCAAATCCTCCAAATGGTGAGATTGGCATGGTTGACACAAAAGTCTCTGTTGCCCAGCTCCGTAATGTCTTTCTGGAGTCTGCTAATGCCAACAAGAAAACGGAACTGTAGGTGACATTTCACTCGTATTTTCGTGTGGAAACTTGCACGTCCTTGGCAAAATTACACCCACTCAACAGCAGTTGTTGTTCGGCACTTAAAGCACACAGCTTAGCTCTCACCAGTGTGTACTGGAGGCTGAGGTGGTTTGAATCTGCTTTTCTGCTTCTGCTTGCTAGTGCAAGTTGGGATGTGGGGTAGCTGGAATGTGTTCGTCTGCGCATGGTACAGGAGGAGCATGCAGAGTGATCTCTGGGGAGTTGTTGAGATGCTTACATCTATGTTTTACTTTTCTCTCTCCTATTTTCTTTCCTATGCGCTCTCTGTCGTGTGATTTGAAAGTGAATCTCGGTTTGAGATGTCAGCAGCAGGTAGTACTGTGTCTGCCAATGGGGACCGTGAAAGAGGGCCACGAAAGGCAAGGCGCTATTTTACTCCTGGTGAAAATAGAAAGACTTCTGAGAGATTTAAAACTCAACCTATAACATCAGCAGAACGAAAGGAGACAGATAGGTAGGCATGTGCGTAGCTCTGTGTAGCATTCTGGCACAGGTGGATATTAACAAGGTTGTGAAAAAAATTGTTCATATATTAAAATAAACATTTTTCAAGGTTATTGTTTGTCTATAAAAGCAATCAAGTATTTATTATAGCTGCTTAGAAAATTAAACCAAACTTCCCCCCCCCCTTCCCCCGCCCCAACAAAACCAATTTGTTGCAAATTCCTCCCATTTGAAATAGTGAACAGTGAATCATCATAAAGTACTGTAGCTGTCTGGTTTGGATGCTTCTGGTTTTATGTAAAAGGTTTCCTTTCCATCTTCTCTGCTTTATCATTTACTCTCTTTGTAAGCCACCAAAGCTACCTATTTTATGTCAAAAAGCTGGCAGCAAATCTCAGACTTTTATTTTCTGCAAGGTGAACTAGAAGGAATTTTCCTTTACTGTATTTAAGTTTGGCTGCAATTGCTTGTCTTTATGCTTTATTAAAGGATGTTCCCAAGTGCTGCTGAAATTTGAAAACTAGATAAATTCTCCCACTCTTAAGATTTTGAGGTCCTTCTGCTTCAGATTGAATTTGAATTTCATTTTTGCTGTTTTGTTTCCAGCTAACTTTTTTCTGTTTTTCTTTCACTAGGTCAATTTTGTATGCAGAAATACCAACTGCTGACGGTATGTGTGCTGTACTGTTTTCCAAGAAAGAAATGGGATCTGATGTGTTTTATTTTGTTCTGACTGAAGAACTACTTGATAATGCAAACAAAATCCACTTGAAAATAAATTTACCTGTGTAATATAGTTGAAATATACCTCTTTCTTGGGCCATGTCTGCTACAGACTTGATTTTAAACTCATTCCAGTCCAAAAGTCTGTCTGTAGATAGCAGACTTCAAATGGGAATCAAGTGGAGAATGGCTTGAAAGTTTTCAGTATAGTTGGGGTTGGGTTTTATCCTAATTTAGACAATAAATAAGTTAGCTGTTGGGAAAAAAAAAAAATCACTGGTCAGTTTTAATCACTGGCCTAGGACTTACAATTTGAAGAAAGCCTTTAGTATAATGTGAAACTGATGTTGCTAACTTGTTTTTTTGGCTAAAGAAGTTGCAAAATGAGGGATACTAAATGAGGGAATTCAATCTGCCATCTTGCTTCTCTTTCCCTCTTGTCACCCTTGGCAAGTCTGGCACAAATTAAGTAGGTAATCTCATGAGTAGCTATATTTAGATTTAATGCCTTATGCTATTTGAAAGCTGATATTCCTTGCAGCTCTGAGATGCTGCCTCTTGGATCTCAAGGATGCTGATTTCAGCTCCTGGGGATACCAATTTAGCCTCTGAGAAATGGGGACACAAGGTGGTAATCATAATGGTCAGCTAGTAGAAAATAGATGTTCAATAGTCTTTATTGACCCTTAAGACACTCTATTTTCTTAGCCCATGTGTTTTCATAGACTGATGCAATAATTTTGATTATTCATCAAGTGTTGTTTAGATAGCTTAAAAGGATTTAAACTGTCCTGAAGACAAATCTTCTGTTTGCATATCATGTCAAGAATTCTCATTTGATGCAATACATGTAAAAACAGGTAAAGTTTACACAGCTGGGTTCACAATAAGCTTTTTTTGTTAAATGTGAGAAACAGGCAGCTTATTTGCTGGTTTGTAATCATTCATACTAAAAAAACATTACTCTTAATATGAGATTGATTATGTTCAGCCTCCTTTTTTTTTTTCCCCTTGTGTAGATGAAGAAAAATTGGATGACCGAGCCAAACTAAGCGTAGCTGCAAAGAGACTCCTTTTCAGAGTGAGTATTGCATTTTCTAAAGAGGTTGAATTTCAGATACAAGATGCTGAAGGAACCCAAAGTACATTAGAATTAAGTATAATGCAGTTAACCAAGTTCAAGCTACATAACTTTCCCTTTTTATTTTGCTCCCTACTTACACAGTAGACCTGTTGCTCTAAAGCCTGCTTTGAGAATGTCATTTAGAGAGAAGTGTTAGTTAGTTTTAACTCCATGGTGCATGGATCTTGCATGATGCAATTGCATCTTGCTTATAGTTCAGAGATGGGCATTTGGGAACTTTACTGCTGTGCATGCAAGAAAGTTAAGAAGAAAGCATTGTTTCAGAACTTTTCTTCCATGGTTTTAATTATGATATATGTTCTGTTAGGAAATGGAAAAATCATTTGAAATGAAAAATATTCCCAAACCACCTCCAAGAAGTTCGGCCGTAGAGAGAAGGCTGCGGCGTTTGCAGGACAGGTCTCACACACAACCCATTACCAGTGAGGAGGTGGTCATTGCAGCTACGTAAGTCTTGTGCATGTCTTGGCCCTAACTCCAGCTCCTGCTTTCAAATCTGGGAATAAGCTCCATATCTGTGGTGCTTGTAACTTCTTAGCAAGGAAAACACTTATTGCTAAGAGCCTTGAGAGACGCAGGGGGAGCTATATTAAAATTCCTTTTTAAATGTAGAGGGACTAGTAAAGCATAACTTGTATGAACTGTAATTTGGCAGAAAGTTTAGAAACCTGTGGATTAGGTAAACGAGATTAATCATAGCGTTGTTTCATAACCCAAATGAAAAAGTTTGTGCTGAGGGAAATCTGCGCAATTTCTTATGGAATGTATATATATTGGTGAAAACTTTTTACACTCTGAAATCTCAAAGGTACTTTTTGGAAACGCTTTTCTTGCACTCTGGTCATATATCACGACATTTTCCTGAAAAAGGAAAAATCATTTTTGGGGGGAAAAGTTAAACCACAGTCAATTGAATGGATGTTCACCTAATGGTCAGCTGAAAGGTAGCTTACTTTATGGGTTAAGAGTAACTTCAAGAGACAGCCTGTTTGCTCCTCAAGGTTTTAATTCTTTCAATGTATTTGGAATTATTTTGCAAATGTCACAGCAGATAACTCAGTTGATTAAAAATTATTGCTTTTTGTTGGTTTTTTTTTTCTGTTTTGTTTTGTTTTGGTCTTTTCTGTAGTTAACACTTAATGTATTGCTTTTCTTAATGCTTTTTTCTTCTCTCTCCCTGTGAATTTTCCCTCCTTGGCAATTCTTTAAAGTGAAACTACCCCTGCTTCACGTTCTGTGAATACCCACACAGTAGTGACAAGAGTACCTAGTCCCACTCTAGTTAAGAGCACTGTACAACCTACCAGGTACTGGGGGGGTAAACATGCATGTTACATGGAGCACAAGATTCCTCAATAGCAGATGCATCTTTAAAGTCTTGAATGCCTTTTCAATGTGTCAAGTCAATACTTGTTTCAAGAATATATAAAATATTCATCAACTTCAATAATGTTTGCATGATAAAGCAATGCAGCTTTTTTTTTTGTCAAGCGTCTGTTTCCAGGATCCTTCTAACCACACATAACTTGCTGTAGAAGCGTATTGTTCTTCTGAAAGAAATTAATTTGCATGTGAGCAAACATAGCAGAAGCCTATTTTGTTCTTGTTTTTTGGGGTTTTTTTGTTTGTTTTTTGTTTTTTGTTTTTTTGTATGGTAATGTCATCCCGAGATTAAAACAGCACAGCTGAGTGCTTGATTTCACAAGGAGTACATGTCCTTTGTCTGTCTCTACATATATTTTTTTTGCTTGCAAAATTAAAGGAACTATAAGAAATTGCACCACCTATAGGTAAATTTGCAGAATACTCTGTCTGTTCTGAATGAGAGAATTCTAGTGGAGACCATGACAGTAAAAAAAAGGATTAGAGAATACTACTAATTCCATAAATGTGGAAGAAATTGAACAATAAAATCTTTAAAAATAAAGATGAATAAAAGACATTATTGTAGAGACAAATGCAGTTACAAGTTTTACGAATGAATATGTCTGCCTTCAGCATTGGTTAATCTTCAAAATCAATGGACTATATTTCAAAACTAATTTTTACTGTTGATTTATCCCAGATAATTCAAAACAAAAGACAGTCTGAATTCCGTTCCACTTCAGATTAGAAGAGTCATTAGTCATTACAATTTATTCTAACTTAAAAGCAGCAGTAACTTGGAGTTTAAGTCTGTCTTTTAAATGCTTTTATCATATACGGTCCACAAATTGCTTTCAATAAAATTGAACTTCATCTAAATTGCACTGTAGGACCTTAAAGGAATCTTAAATGTCTCTCCATAGCTCTGTACTCTGTATAAAGAGATTGCCTGTAAAATCTCTCTTCAATCTTGAGTTCCCTCTTAAAAAAAAAGTTGTGTCATAAACAAATGAATTCATGAATGAAAATGTAACTTTTGTTTTTTAATCTTCAGCTGTTGAATTATAATTCATCATGCCAATGTTGAACCACTGCTTACCCACTTAGGCTGCTATATTACATCAGCTATTGTGCTTCACGTGCAGATCTTCTGCTTCTATCAGGTTGACATCTTAGAACTGCACAATGGCTTCTTCAAAACTAATTTCCAGTTCTGTTTCTTCAGCTTGCAGGCATCAGCACACCAAAAAATTTTAGCTAAAGAGGAGATAAGAGCAGCCAAAGAGGCGATGGGGCAAGATCAATCTGAGGAACCAGATTCTTCCACCTTAAGTTTGGCAGAAAAGATGGCTTTGTTTAACAAACTGTCTCAACCAGTGTCCAGGGCCATCTCCACAAGGAGCCGGGGAGATATGAGGCACAGGAGAATGAATGCTCGTTACCAGACTCAGCCAGTCACTCTTGGAGAAGTTGAGCAGGTAAGTGCCAGCATAGCCCTTTTGCATTTCTTTTTCTTGGAGAAAACAGCTTCAGTGTAAAGTACCATAAATCCTGGCTTTTCCTTTGCTCTGAGCAACACATAGAGGACAAAGTTTGTCAGGGAGCGGCCTTCTGACATTGAGGAGCAAAATTCCCCGAAGTGTTGACACTTTTTGGTATGGTTTTCTTCTTTTTTAAAGTAATTTGAGAGTATACTGACTTCCTGCCTAGTGCAAGCTGTATCTTTCACAGTGTGTGTCACTTCTACTAGAGTATTACAAGTTGTCTTAAAGGAAATTCCTGATCAAAGGGGTAAAAACACACACATCATTTTGCTTTAGGTGTGTTTTCAGGGCACTTTGGAGCTTTGTCTTGTGTGATTTTCAGGCTCTTTCCTGAAAGCACAATATATTTCCATTATTAGTAAGGACATAGTCTGTCATTTTCCTCTGGGAGGAGGCATTGATTTTTATCTGTAATTTTTTCCTCTAAAAGCAGAGTACTTTTGAAATTCAGGAAGTCAGAAAGAAATTATTTAATGTGTGCAGTGAAATTTGGCTTCCTGTTCTGGAATACTTCATCTAATTGGAACTGCAAAGAAATGTCTTTTTAGTAAAGCCTCAGCATAAGGTGGCCCAGAAGTGGTCTTTTAGATCCCTTCACAATAGCAAAAACAGCAGTCCCTTTGCATTATAACTTCAAAAGAAATCACTTTAACAGTGAAGCACAACTCCTGTGCATGTCATATTTCTAGGTATTTGGATAAATCTGAGTGTTAGAGAGTTCCTACCCTTTGTTTCCCATAATGCTTCATTCATGATTATGCATTTTCCATATTTTATAATAAAAGGGTAGTGAGAAAGCAGGATTTCTCTAAACATGTTGGTACAAAGCTGTAAAGATTATACTTTTACTTTATGCCTCCCTCACTTGCACATGAAGTAGTAATAAAAGCTTGACATATTTATTTAAGCAAGATTTCCAGACCTTACATAGTCTTTTTTCCATTCTCTTTCCACGTGCCATTCACTGTCACAGCATGGCTTCTTAAATGGTTGTGTCACTGACTTGTTTGGGGGCCAGTAATGTGGTGAACAGAAAAGGGCTGAAGCAGATGGGGAAGAAGTGACAGTCACGTTACTTGGTCAGACTTAAAGAGCAAACATGCTTTTCAAGCAAGGAAAGTCAGAGGAAGCATGTTGTGCCATCTCCCTGAACCTAGCCAATGAAATCAGAGCTGATTGTGAAGCAAGTTTAATGGGGGTGTATTTTCAAAAAGGCTTTCTATAGTGAACTGCTCATTGGAGTGTTGAAGGGTTTTGACATGCAGGTATGGTTTTTCTAGGAAGAAGCAAAAGAGAGCTATCAAAATAGATTACTGGAGATTATATTCCCAAAATGCATATTTGAAAATGTAAATATCTTGAAACTAAAACTGAATTCACTTTTCTGATATCCTCTAAATTTCTGATTCTGATAGATGCAATGGAAAAAAAATAAACTGGTAACTATTTTCTTAATCTTGCTTTGGAATCGTTGAGCTTTCCAGTTTGCTTAATGAATAATTGTCGTCCATGTTTTATGGGATCTGCATGGGCATTTTAGGTTCTGAGCTGATTTCCTCTTACTGGTGTGATCTTGTCTGTCCTTTTGCATGCTGTTCACTAGCTCTGCAGCTTAAGAAAACAACAAAAAACCCTCTCCAGATGTGTAGGAGGCATGTTTGTCACTCACTTTCATAGCTTTTGTCTCCTTTGGAGAAGATAAAGGAAAGCTCTGCATTTCAGAAAGAAAAATGCATCTTAACTACATCTAGAAAAATTTTGCAAAATTATTATGTTAGAAGAGTAGAAAAGGTAATTGTTCCACTGTGGGGACTGGCAGAATAAATTTTAAAGTATTTTTAATAAGTTTCTTAGGCTCAAATACTTTGCTCATGACAGCTAATGTTTATATTTGAAACATGGCCTGCATGAAGGTGATTTATGTGGCAGGAGCATCAGGAATGTCTGCCCTGGGTTAGGACAGCACGGAACAGTCTCTGCCTGGCGCTGAGCAGTCACCAGAGCTGGGAGCTGCAGAGCTGTGCCAAAGCTAATGAGCCCTGCTGAGATGCAGAGGTGATTAGCCTGGGCACATGGCATGTCATCCGGCATCTGGAACCTGGACTCATTCCTTCCCCCACTGCTGCAGGTCCTGAGCCCTGACACGACGTCGTGTTGCATGTTCCACACACAGCCCTTGTTACTAAAGATGCTGCTCTTCACATGCACTTGTTTTTACCTTGGGTGGAATAACACATCTGCAGACAAATTAGAGGGGCATTGTTGCTTTCCTTACCTCTTCTAGTCTGTACTGATAGAGTAACATTATTAACATGAAAACATCCCTTTGATGAGCTGATGTGATTTGGTTGGTTTTTGGAATCGATACTTTCAGAGCTTGTATTATTTAGGTTTTTGGGGTTTGTTCTTTTTGTTCTTTTTTTTTTTTTGTTTCCCTTCATAGGTACAAAACGAAAGCGGGAAGATCGCTCCCCTGTCCTCTGCAGTCGCAACATCAATTTCAGCGATGGCCTCTGCCCTGGCCCCGCTGTACGGGGAGCTGCCCGGGAAGCTGGGGACTGATGGAGGTGTGAGCGCTGCCACGAGGTTCCACCCTGCAGCAGAAAGCTCGGACTCGGCAGGAAAACGCACGCACAAGTCAGAGCAGTGGCAGCCCTCAATGGAAGCACTAGAAAGCAGAAGAGCTTCAAAGAAACATGAGGAAGAAAGAAAGAGGTTTCTAGCACATGATCCTAATGAAATTAAAAAGTACAGCTCCTTTGAGGAAGAAACCGCACATCCTGTTCCTGAAAAAACAGGAGACCACCATAAAGACACAGCATACAGCTTCCTGAGGAAGGGCAGCTTGGAACTGTTCAGTTCACAAGCACTTTTTCAGCCTCTGGAACAGAAGGAAATCGATACTGGCATGCAAGGTAAATGGGAAGACAAAAAAGGCCAGTCCTTTGAAGAAAAGATGGATTTGGAAAGTGTTATGAAAAGCAAGACTTGGCAAAGAGGTGTGGTAATTACTGGCTGTTGGTGTGGTCTCATTCAGCAAATGGTGTTTCAAGCTTTATCAGAGTTGTTTATGTTTCCTTTTTCTAACACTGTTTAGAAATAGAGAAATATCTGTGAGGTATTAAGTTTTAGAAATAGAGTTTTTTATTTTTTATTCTTTCAATTTTTTAGTCTTTAAAGATAGCTCAGTTTTATTCAGATTTATTTACTTTGAAAGAAGTAGTATTGTATGCTGAAGCTAAGATTTATTCTCTTTTTTTTTTGTCCTTGACCTCCAAAATTCTGAACAAACTAAACTTGCTGCTCTAGCTCAATTATCTGCCCATAATTGTTGCCTTACTGTGCATGTGTAGTTATGAATTACCTACATATGTGCATACATAACTGGTAGTGGATAATTTTCAGATAATTAATTTTGCAAAACTAATATTATTTTCTCTTTAATGTGGTGATGAAATACAAACCAGGAAATTCTCAGAGCAATTACATTTTTATATGCACAGCATAATTTAGACTTTAAAAATACACTTGCCCATCTTTAAATAAAGTACTTTGGAAATAAACAGCGAATTTGGTCATGGCATAAGTCCTTCTATTCTGTTGAATTTAGAAGGCTGTTGTATTGCTTTTCTGTTTTATTGTGACGGGTGACAGGATCACAGTACCCTGTAGCGCTAAAAGCATTTTTGTGTTCATCCTGTGAAGTTAATTTATTTTGAATTTGATTGTCTTCACACAGGCATAGAGGGGAAGGTACAGTTCTGCCTGTATTTCTCTAAAGCTGTATCCATTCTATCCAATTAGCCTTTGGTGACTGCAGGGGAGATGGAGACTGGGATATAATAGGAGCAGTCATATATCAGAGGGGTGTTGTGCTTATAACATTTCAAAAAGAAAAATGAAGACCGCCTATATTTTTTTAAGGATAACTGTAATGGTGCATTTATCTTTCATCAGGGCAGTTTTTTCCTGTGCTTTAATTGCTGCTTGAAAAAACAAACCCAGAAGAGCCTCCAACACCCCCCTAGCAAGCAGTACCTCTATTAAGCTATTAAATATCCTAGTATACTACTCAAGCATTAAACTGCTTTACCAAATAGTTAATTTTCTTGTTTAAGTTTTTTAAGACTTTTAAGGAGTCTTCTTTTCCCCTCCTCCTTGTCCCCTGTCACTTTCATCTGTTCATTTTCCTGTTGGTGTGATGATGGGAGCAGCAGTTTTGCTTCATCCATATGACGTTCAGAATTGTGTATTGAACGTGATATTCTATGGTGATATTTGATGTGAGCATCAGTCACAAATGGCTACTCCCTGCAGCAAGTAATACTGCACAATTAATCTTTGTGCTCTAGCTCAGCCAGAAGTTTCTCCCTGTTAGGATAGTATGTGATGTGAATGTTCAAAATACAGATTTGCTTCTTCAGTGTTAGTAATGTAAAGTGGCTTTGAGAATAGAACTAATTCAGCACTTCTCTTTTGAATGGGCAGACCACACTGAGCCTTCTTCTGAAATCACCAGCACATCAGCCATGAGGACAGTTTCACAAACAGCAGCTGCGGCGTCCTGTAGGCTGCAGGAGCTCTCTGAACAATTGGAAGGCAAATTTTATAAGAATTCCTGTGAGATGTTTTCCATGGGAGAGAGCAAAGCACAAACAGCTGAGGATGTCCTTGATAATTCCAGCAAAACTATGTCAATTAAGGAAAGGTACTTAAATTTCTCTCTCTTTTTTTTTTTTTTAATGCTCCCTATAAATACTGTTATTATATTGATGATGGTATAAAAAGAAGCTTTAAAACTGTTTCTAAAAAATCTAAGTAGTGATTATTTGGCTTTATTATTCCTAGCAGTAGAAATGTACAGCTAATCAGCCTGACATTCTTACAAAGCATATGATGGTGAATGAGAATTACCATTCAAGTGAACATAATAACCTGATTTTGAAAGAGCCACCTGAATAATCAATGAATATTTCAGAAAATTTAAGTTGTAAAGTATACGTGTTCTAATTACATTTATACTCATGTACTCAGTATACTTCTCCAGGTTCTGCTTTCAGTTACAACAGGTATAATGTGATTCTGGTTTATTTTAATAATAGTTTCTTGTTGGCCTACAGGAGTCCCTTAAATAAGCCAAGCAGAGGGAGTCAGACTCTCTGATATTGCCCCACTACTTCAGATGTACATGGTTTTGACTTCTCAGAACTTTCTGTAGGGATTTTGAAAGAATAGTTAGTTGGCCAGGTTTATAGGAGTACTAGAAATACTTTTTCCAACCCAAGGTCTTTCTGATCTGAAGCAAAATCTGAAGTCCTGCACTTGTGCAGAGAGTGGGAGTTCAGGATTGAAGTGCCAAGAGCTGCTGTAGTACTTATAACATTTTTTCTAACTTAGTTAAAACTTTTAGAATACAAACTCCATCCCAAACTGGTAGCAGTCCACTGAGTAGAATTATGATTATTGGGCCTATCTTTAATTCAGTTTTTCTGTAATGAAAGCAGAACCAATAAATGAAAATAGCTGCCTGATTAAACTTTCACTGTGTAAAAATATTCCCTCACTTACTGAGGGGAGTGTGATATTAGGCATTCAGAACCTTTTTTTTTTTTTCTTTTAAAAGTGAATCCAAAGTTGGCTTCTTAAATTCATGTGTTTCTAGGAGGGATGTGAGTCATTCTCATTTACAGAGCATTCCCACTCCCTGTCAACCCCTTTACACAAGGGGGTGTAGGGGCAGCTACAGCAGCTGTACAGCCTTAATGCCCCTTCTGAAGGTTGTAGTTATATTTTCCAGTTTACTGTTGTTTTGTTTAAAGCAGCTTTCATCCCCCTCCTGTAAATATGTCACTTGTCTTAGCAGATGAGGTTTAAGACCAAAAACTTCTGGTTTATAGGTGGTAAATGATCTACCATCCCTGATCCTGGTAGGGAGAAAGAGGTTGGAGGGAAGGGAAGATCCAAGTTTTAGCAGCTGTTTCAGTCCCAACTTAAATGCCTAAGCTGAGTTGATCTCTTGAGGAACTGAAGCCTGTCAGTCACAATCAGGAGCCACTTTCATTGGGACTCCAAGACTGTCTACTCAGTCCCAGAGCTGACAAAAGAAAATATCTGCTGTCTTGTCAGGAATTGGTATACTCTGATACCTTGTCCCAGAATTAACAGACTACAACAAGTAAGTTTCTTTTGCTTGGCTGTAGTTGATGCCAAGTATTCATAAACATCAAAGAACATTTCTGCTAAAGATTAACTATTGCACTTTGATTTTTTTTTTTCCTTTTACGTTCACTAACTTCATCTTCCCGTCCAGTGGATTTTTCTGGCTGTGTCAGACATTCTTTCACCTTATGGAAGAATAACTTTTCCACACATGCAATAGTATTTGGGCAGGGTGCATGAATCCTGATCTGGATGAAAGTGATTTTCCACAAAGACTTTCTTCACTGAACTAATTCTATCCTTGCAGAGTGAGTGTATGGCTGGCATTTTCAGAATTACCTATATTATACAGAAGAATGAAAATCTTTTTTTTTTTTTTTAAGGAGCAAAGCCACCTATACCCTCTTCTCATGTCTATGTGCTTTTATGGAGACCAAAGCCCATCCTGTTAGCTCCACTGTAGCAGTCAGCTGCATGCCATGATCACTTTAAAATGATCACATGATCATTTTAAAAAGCTACATCTGATTAATTTCTGATGGACCTCTTACCTGCTTTCTCACCTTCTCAGGAAGAATCTAGCCTAAACTTAGTTTACAACCTTTTCTGATGTATGGATGCCTGAACAATACTTTCCTATGCAGTTTGGTTCCCACTGTATTGAATTTATGCACTTTTTTAACAGTCAACTTCCTTTCTGCAGTTATATTACCCTCCAGGATTTATGATTTATCCAAAAAGAACTGGTCAAGTGCAGTCAAGGGGAGAACACGTGAAAACCAAGCCCATATCTAGTTTATTCTAGCTCAAGCAGATGACTAGCAACTAAGATTCTAAAATATTGCCACAGAAGAAAGATGTGTCATTTTGGACTTTTTTTTTGGCCAGGATTTTTGCCAAGGCCTTTCATGCAACTCTCTTTGTTTAGTCAAAACCATTGTTCAGGTCTCGTTTCTGTTTCCCTTCAGTACTCACTATCCAGCATTTTGCCTTCAGCTCTGAAAGCTTTTGCTTTGAAGCCACCCTGACCTCTGGGATGAGGATCATTCTGTCTTCATGTCACAGAGTCTATCTCAGGTGGAAGAAGGATGCAGAGCAAGCTGTCAAAGATGGGCAGGCACACTAAAAGCTTTTTTCTTTCAAGAAAAGAGTAGAACTTATTTTCTTCATATTGGAAGAGGAACTTTTGGAGATGAAAGCAGTGTGTCTAAACTGTGAAAGTAACTAATGAATGATTATTCATTATTTTTAAAAAGCAGAAAACTAGAGGTATGCAATGCAACTAGTAAGTAGCAGGCCTTAAACAAATCTAAGAGTTAGACCTAATATTTGCCTTATTTTCTAAGACTTTGCAAAGAATCAACTGCTCTGTACTGCTGAGCTGGTGGGCTTGCTTTTAGGAACCAATTCAGTAGTTCTTGCATCTTTATTCATACAAAAGTCTGTCCTCCATTCAGTTGTTGCTGAGCCAGGGCAGTCTGACTTTATTGCCATTTCCATTGTTCGAAAGAAGCGCACGGCTTTAGATTTTACACAGCAGTGAAGTTTTTATGGGCATACAGAGCATACATGTTTCTTCTAAGTGGTGATTTCATTGCTCAACACAGGCAAATGTGTGTTCTCGCTTGTAGGAGTCAGTTGTTTCATTACGCATACCAGTGAAGAATGGAGAGCTGCTATGAAACCATCCTTATAGCAGAGAAGAAAACAAAATCTCCAAAGACATACAGAAGTATTCTTAGAATTATAGATTTTTTTTTTCTCTCCCTGATCAAGCAGGCTGTTTAGGTCAAAGGTCTAAAGGAAAGATCCTGAGGTTGTGTTAGCTTTAAAAAACAAACAACAACAAAAAACCAAAACAAGAAACCTACCAAGCACTTTTCTTCCCATGCCTGCTATGCTAAGTAGCTGTAGACAATTTTTAAAGCAAACACAGCTTAGACCAAAGCTGACCAATATGCCTTCCAGCTTCAATTATCACAGGTCATTTCTAAGCAAAACTGACTTGAGAGAACATAGCTACTGAAGATAATTCACTGCATGGTGGCAATTCAGTCCCATCTTGGTCTCCTCCACAGTTTCACACATGCATGGATGCACTCCAGAAGATTAGTTCTGGGCAGTGAAATCTTGTGTACTTTCTGGAAACAATGACCCTGACCTCAGCTCGTTATTGTGAGTTCTTCTCCCCCCTACTCATCCCGTGCTGTGAGGTATGAAGCAACCAGGCAACGTGAAGCCTGACAGCAGTGCCTGCCTGGGCAGGAAGAGAAGAAATAACTGCTTTCTTGAATACTAACATTCTTACTGCCATTGTATTCCGTAGATTTACTGTTTTCTGCGTTCTTAGTTTTTCTCAAGTGACTGCCTTAAGCCCAGCTGATCATCCCCAAATAGGTCAGAAGCATGGTTGCACCCCCTGAATTTTTGCAGGAAGCAGCTGCCCAAAACTCGGCTTCTGGCTAGACCTCTTTAGGAAAGGAAAGGTTCTACCCTTTCTTTCTCCTCAGAAGATTTTTTCCAGACAAAATTTTCTTTGAGGGTAACAGTAATCACATCTCTAAGAAAAGATTTTCATATCTTGTGGTCAGAATAGGTTTAACTATTGAACATGTTCCATTATTAATACGGTCAAGAGTTTTGCATAATTCTTACTGAAATGCCATAGATTTGAGAAAGGTATATTGTAAGACTTGATTCAACTAAAAAATTCTTTAGTTCATCAATGCAACTGTTTGCACAGGTTCTGCAGATATATATTTTATGGATTACTAAGAATGACTTCTGAAGGGTGCACAACTCATATAAATGTTAATTTCTGAGGAAGGTAAACTGGAGATATTCATGCCTGTATAGATACTGTATTCCTGACTGACTTCCCCTATCCCCAAAAGTAGTCACCTCTGTTTGTATATTTGTGTGGACAAATAAAATTCCAGTAAAACTAATCTACATGTTGTCCCCACTGCAGCCAGTCAGCACTTTGTACTATATTCAGAATTTTACTCAAGATTAGGAAACAGCACTTTGAAAAGTTCCCTCTTACTGAGATTAATGGTAATAATCCACATTTTAGATATAAGACCTCCTTTAAGCAAGCTGAATCTTGCTGGTAGATTTCACAGCTGTAGGCTCGTTAGCACCAGGTTATTCATCATGCATTGGTGCTGCTGATGTGTGTCACAGCAATGCCTGGGCTAAGCAAGGAAATACTAAGTTATCCCAGGGAGTCTGATAAGTAACCTCAGCCCCTGGAGTTGTAAGGAAAGCGTCACCCAGAGACATCCTTTGATGTGCCTGATGAGACCTAATTGGTGTGTGCCTGCTGAACAGACCTCTTTCTTCTTGGGCTTTAAAGAAAACATTTTGAAAGTATTTTTTTTAATGAGTACAATGAAGACCAAAGATATTCTACCATCGTGTATTCTTAACTTTGGACATCTACAGGATAAGTATCCATATCCAAGCTAGTCACTTGCTGTGCCTTAATGACAGAATGGAGGGGAAAAGCATAGTTATTAATCTGACCTTTTTATACATCTACTTTATGATGATCTGTGTCGTACCTTGGTCTCCCTTGACTGTACAGGCAATTTCCACTGGTGATACAAATTAACTGGAGTTTCTGCCTCATGTCTAGCTGTCTTGTGTTTTCACAGATGATTGCCATTCAACATGTACAGTATAAGGCTTGGTGTTTGTGAGCTTTGTATATGTGTATGAAATTTAAATAACTTAGTTAATGCTAGAAAACCTAATTTTAGATTATCTTGAAAGCAGCATTAGTGAGACAATAAGTTATCTTTTGAGGATGATGGGAAGCACACTGTTTAAAGCTTATGTTTTTCCATGTAGGTTGGCACTGCTGAAGAAGAGTGGTGAAGAAGATTGGAAGAGCAGGCTTAGCAAAAAGCAGGAGTATGCAAAAGTGCCTGTCGCTGATCGTAGTGCACAGATGCAAGAAGTTGAGCAGCTGTTGAAGAAGGTAACTCTCTACCTGTTTGGGGAAAACATCTTGCTTGAAATGCTTTTGGTTTTTGAAGATGCATTCAGCTAGACAGGCATGTCTAATATTAGCTGCTAGCTCCTGCTACTCCTTTTGTTGTCAGGCTTGTTTAAAAAACAATTGTCCCAACTTGAGAGATTATTTAATGAGAATGTCTTCACTGTCCTGGGATGTCTTATACTGGTTACAGTGTCTTCACATCAGGACATAATGAACTAGTAAGTGGGTCTGTAAGGCTTCTGCAGTGTGTACAGGTATAATGATTTAAACCCTTTCTCCTGCCCCTCTTCCTTCTCCCCCTTCCATGCCCCCACACTGAAATTGCCTTAATGCTTAGTTCAGATGTTTTCTTCTGTAGAGTGAGTTTGTTAAAATGTCACATTTCTAACACTGTGTTATCTCTATGTATACATTGGGGTTTTGACCAGTAATTTTGAATCCTAGAGGTACCGAGGTAATGCAGGTACTAGAGCATTCATGTCTATTTGGTTTTTGGCTGTCTTGGCTGATCTTTGCTGTTTGTGAGTAGCTGCAACTGGCAGGATGAAGATTTTATCTGTCTTACAGCAGATAATGGATAGAGAGGGGGAGAGATGGGTAGAAAAGTGTAGAGGAAAGGGAGATCCACATTGTTAGCACACTCTGATTATGTCTATTCATGAGTAAGTTAGGTTGCCCAGCAAGAGTGGATCTCTAAATCAGAATAATTACAGCTGAGGGCCTGCTACCTGTGCCTTACTTGCTTGTTTTGGTTCAGTGAAATCTTGTTTCAGACTAAATTTTGCTTGGTCCTGTGGCCTGGCTGCCTTTAGCAGTGGTGGTGTTACATTGGGATCTTGGAGTGCACTTCAAAGCTTGGTTTCATGCAAAAGTCTGTGCATTCTGCAGTGTGAACTGAAGTGCAGAAAGTGAGGATGACTGGGAGATTTGCTTCGAAATGGATTGCCTCCTGGCTCAAAGTACAGGACCAATGTAGCCTTGTGTCCCTTCTCAGACAGATGAAATAGACTGTCTCAAAAACCTTTAATTTCTGAAGGAGTGCTTCACAGAGGACAGGTAAAAATAAAATTTGTATTACAAAATTTACTAGTGGGGATGGTAATCTTTGGATCCAGTTATTTAGTTGTGAAAATGCTGCTTCTACTAAATAGTATAGTCAAACAGTAAGGAAAAAAAAATCTTCTGTTCCATCAGTGCATTACAAGGGAGGACAGTCATTATTGAGTACAAATCTCTGCCTGAACATGTGAGTTATCAGTCATGTTAGCTGGACAGAAAAGAATAAAGCTGATGTTTGCAGTTTGGTTTATGGGGTTTGTTTTGGTTTTGCCTTGTGGACTTGTTCAAAAATCCAGCTGCTAGTCTGAAAGATGTCCTAAAGCAAAAATAGTTCCAGGGAGGAAAGCAAAATTATGGTCACATTTTTAACAGGCTAGTCTCCATAATGACAACTGTTGAGATCAGATAACAAATATACTCCAGCTAAAGACAATGGGGTTGAGAAAAAGCTTTAAACAGCTGCCAAGATTTAGGCAGAGACAAACCCTTTGTTCTCTCTTCTCACCCCTCAGCACCCATATCCTCCCTGCTGCCTTGCCATGTGCAGCAACTTCACTCAGCATAGCACCAGTCAGGCTTTTAAAACAAGTAAGGGAGCATGAAGTGCTTGAGGGATACCGGCTTTGAAGTGACAGTGCTAGCAGAGGGAGTTTCTGTGACACTGGGTCACCCACTCTGATAGTTCATATTAGATGTTGGCTATTTAGAGCCTGAATCACAGGATTTCATGCCTGCCCATGGATGAAAACTTGAGTGTGTAAGGTACACAATTCCATGAACTGTATTGATGTTTGGGATGCTGATTCATTATGTGATAAATAAGAAGTATGCAAACCTTTACTAAGGTGACCACACGACTTACAAGACACCATGGCAGCTGCCCTTAAATCTAGAAAGTAGTAGTAGTCAGTGTGGGGGCTGTTATCCTTTGAGGACCGTGAGGCACTGTGCTGTTGAAGTCTGTTTGTAGAACTTTGAGACTCTGGCGTACTCGAGAATCTTAAGTTTTTTATGTGGCTGGATTACAGTAAAAATGCAGGAATTGTACTGATTACTGAACTTTGAGCTAGTTAGACAATTTCTACACATAGCAGTCATGCATCAACAGCAAGGGTATGTAAACTTCTGTCATGCCCTGCTGGTTCAAAACAATGCCTGATGTTTTTAGTTGCAGTATGATGCCTCTATTAATGTAGTCAGACACCTTTTTAGGGGTTTTTCCTGGGTCTGTGTGTCTCTCTCTTAAAAGGTTACCTGAATTGTTCTGGAGATTTGATCATTGAAGCATAGCTGCAGGAATTAGAAGTTATTAGAGTACATTTAGATTTCATATAAACAACAAAAGTGGAAAGATTCACAGCCTTAACAAAATAGCTACATTAAATAGTGCTGTTTGATCACTTCTAGTCAAAATGCTTCTGCACAATATTTATCCAAATGTGTTCTAGTCATTTGTATGTAGACTAAACTGTAGAAAAACACCATAAATTCATGAAAAAGCTGACAGAGCAACCTCAAACAGGAAAAAAAAAAAAAGAAAAGAAAAAAGAAGAGACTAAGGAATTAACTTAAGCAGATACAGATGAGGGGAGAAGTTGAGATTTACTTGGAGGTCCAGCGTCTGTTTTGATGATTGCTGCACACAGGAGGAAAAATTTTTGGAATCTTTGAGACTTTAAGAATTATTTATATATATGGTAAAACATATTTGAACAATTCAAAGAATAGCTGTAACATCAGGGGAGCAACTGTACTCTGATGAATGTCTTAGTGGAAAAAAAAATCTCTTATTTGGGAAAAATATTTTGGATTTAGTATCATTGTTTTCATCGTCTCAGGCTGGATGGAACACTTGCAGTTTGTTGGATTTCTTCATGAGCCGAAAAATTAATTAACTTCAAAATCTTTCCATAATATCAAAATAGGAAGATTTACTGGAATAAAAGTTTCTATTTTATAGTGAACCATTTTTAACAGAGTCCCTGATTAAATGTGATTACCAGCTGCATTGCAGTTGCATTAAAGCAGTGACTGACATTTGAAACACTTGATTCTTACATTATGTTTAAATTGCAGCTCAGCCCTGGTGTTAAAGGCTAGGGCTGAACAGTAATTTTAAAATTACTCAGAGATGAAGTGTGTAAAAATCTGAGAGAGGGTAAGCCCTTGAAAAGTGACTTTTAGGCAAAATATTACTCTTTTGCTGTAGCGATAGTTGTATCCATTTCATATATGGCATCCACCAAGTGCTTGTTTCACATTCTCATCAAAGCTGAAACTAATTATTAGGCTTCATTTTGAGCCACTCTAAAAAGCTGCATTTATCCATCCACTGTGCCATGTTACCCATTTGCTTTAACCTACAGAAAGGGAGAAGAATTAAAGCTGATAAAGGCATGTCTAATCAGCTTTGGGTAAGCCCAGCTCTGGGGCAGGGTTTATTCGTAGGCTGTGTTTAGAATGGTGAACTCACCTTCACAGAGCACTCTGGGCTTAGCAAATCCCTCCAGATGGCTTTTGAGTCTCCCAGTTTCAGTGAGCATTCTTTCCTTTCATCCTGAAAATAGATGACTTGCTGTTTAGCAAGGTCTGATTAAACTTGCAGCAGAATTATTCACATTGTGGTTGACATGGTTCATCAGTTTAATGTTGCATGAAAGTAGAGACATATATAAAAATTATCAGCATAAGAAAAGTGTATCTTCCAGTTGGGCTGTTTTGTTCTGTGATATTGTTACTAACTTGGATCCTTCCTGCATGGAATGGCTTTGGTAAACATGCTCTTGTATTATGATAATAATACATTTTTGATCTCTGCTTTCCAACAGGGAAAACATTTCTAGAAGATCAAAATATTTAGTAAGAAATAAGGGAAAGAGGAGTTATTTCTCCCCATACCAATTTCTGGTAGTCCTTTTCTAATTCCTTTGCTCTGCTTCTGTCCTTGTCATAGGAACCTGTATATGCTTCTACTTACTCTCCTGTTATACCTGCTCTCCATAAATTTCATCCTTTTCTACCTATTAATCAGGTGAGCAAAAGTCTGCACAATTTAAATGCTCAAAAATTACAAGTAAGCATATTTTAACAGTGTTTTTTAACTTACAAAATTAACAATCCTCTTAACTGATTAACCAGCTCAGTAAATATAGCTTTAAAGAAACATAATGTTATGCCACTATCCTATGTACTCTTCTTCAATATACATTCTGCTACTTTTTCTCTTACAGTTGCTTTTCTAAAAATTCTGTGTCTTAGACTATATAGGTGAGAAAATAAAGGAAGGAAACGTTATTGCATTCATTATAATACTGAAAACTTGTAAGTTGCTAAAACCGGTATATCAAAGGAGTAGTATGTAACAACCCACATTTATTTTATAATAAAATGCTGTGTACCCTGACCTCCCTGTAAGTAATGTGCATGTACAATGTAAGACATAACATCATCTAACTTACTGACTGCAAAAAATCTACTTTTGTTGAGAGGTGACTTTCCCATGGTGCTTTTCCCTAGTCCCTGTGTAAGGGATTTTTGCCTCAGCATGTGCTGCTTCTATTCTCTGACTATGCCATCTTCCTGCTTCTCTCTCTTTCTTCCTTTAAGGTCTATAGTGCTAGTTTGAAAGAATCAAGCTCTCTGATTTCTGATGACCGTCATCCTTGGAGATGGAAGGTGAAATGCTATATAAACTTTCTATTTAATTTTTGGAGGGAGAAGTGAGACAGAAAGTTACACTCAGGTTGATGATGCTCATTCCTAAAGCAACTTGTGGCAGTAGAGTTAACTTTGTGTCTGCTTGGGAATAGAATTCTGCTGCTGTTTCAGTAAATGTTAGTGTATTAGTATTATACTCTTTCCTATAAGCTCTGGATTTAATATAGTTTATGTACTTCAGATCACCTATTAATTTTGTTGTGACAGAGTTCAACAGCTGTATTTTTCTAGAAGATAACAATATAGTCCAACTTAATATTAACCCTCCAGTAATGGCAGGAGTCCTTTAATGAGCTGTTTATTCCATCTGTCTTAAAAGGAAAACAGCAAAAAGGGTGTTCATCTTTCCATTGACTGTGGTGAGCTACATCCTGCTCTCTTAGCAAGCTGCTTCCTTCTAGCACAGTACATACAAGGTACATGCAGACTTGTGTAGGGTTGCTTTTTGGTTTTTTTTCTGGCATGGTTAATGACTTTGTTATTTGCACCAAACATGAGGTGAATGTGTTCTGTTTTCCTCAGACCAGTTCTGAACACAAAGCCATACGCTTGCATTGCAGTTTTCTCTCCATGTTCTCTTATAACAAGGCCCATATAAAGTAGCAGAGGAAAACAGTGCAGAGACTTTTTACCATACTTGCACAACTGCTGGATTCTCCTTATACCTTTTTAGTCTTAGGAGCGTAAAGTAGAGAAGTTACTTGTATTAAAAAGCAAGTAGATAATCTTGAATATTTATTGTATGTGATTTATAGCATTGGTTTTAAATAGAACCCTCCTTTGGAAAAGAGATTTTTTTGGGTTTTTTTTTTTTTTTTTTTTTTACTCATTCTTGGTTCAGACTCCTCCAGGTAGGGGCAGTCTTGATCTTCTACATAGGAAACCATGAGTTATCTTATTTCTTGTATTAAAAAAAAACAAAAACAAAAAAGCAAACTAAAACAAACAAAACCAATCAGCACACCAGCATGCTAAGACCACTCTTTCTCAGTTCTTGTCACCTAAAGGGGACCCTGCTTGGACTGCAGAATTGTAGGGTACAAGATGGAGCATTGCCTAGATGTGGCCCCTTCCTTAGCATGAACAGGGGAGTGCCTGCCACACCCTCAAGAAATGGGTTGCAGTGCTAGAAAAGACCAAAACCATCCAACCTAGCCAAGCAGTGGGAGAAAGTAATCCCTGTTTCTTTAACTGGTCTTGCACTGAGTCTATAAATCCTTCCCAGACTAAAACCAGGATCTTTTACAAAAACTCACAGTCTTAATTCTAAGCTGTCAGCCTACAGAAAATTCTTGGCAATATTAGGTAATTTTTTAAAGTGTTATTATTTTTGCTGTGTTAAATGTAACTCTTAATCCTTTCTTCAGTGAAAATACATACTTATCTGATAACATATGAGTTATATTTTTAAAAAAAAAAAAAAATTTCAGACCTTTCCTGAAACCTTTCAAAATTGCCAGCACCCTGGGTAGAAGCATGGAGTCTGGAAATGGATGAGTTTTCCAGCGCAGATTATCTGCTCAGAACAACTTTCCATGGAACTCTTCTCTTCTCTTCTCTTCTCTTCTCTTCTCTTCTCTTCTCTTCTCTTCTCTTCTCTTCTCTTCTCTTCTCTTCTCTTCTCTTCTCTTCTCTTCTCTTCTCTTCTCTTCTCTTCTCTTCTCTTCTCTTCTCTTCTCTTCTCTTCTCTTCTCTTCTCTTCTCTTCTCTTCTCTTCTCTTCTCTTCTCTTCTCTTCTCTTCTCTTCTCTTCTCTTCTCTTCTCTTCTCTTCTCTTCTCTTCTCTTCTCTTCTCTTCTCTTCTCTTCTCTTCTCTTCTCTTCTCTTCTCTTCTCTTCTCTTCTCTTCTCTTCTCTTCTCTTCTCTTCTCTTCTCTTCTCTTCTCTTCTCTTCTCTTCTCTTCTCTTCTCTTCTCTTCTCTTCTCTTCTCTTCTCTTCTCTTCTCTTCTCTTCTCTTCTCTTCTCTTCTCTTCTCTTCTCTTCTCTTCTCTTCTCTTCTCTTCTCTTCTCTTCTCTTCTCTTCTCTTCTCTTCTCTTCTCTTCTCTTCTCTTCTCTTCTCTTCTCTTCTCTTCTCTTCTCTTCTCTTCTCTTCTCTTCTCTTCTCTTCTCTTCTCTTCTCTTCTCTTCTCTTCTCTTCTCTTCTCTTCTCTTCTCTTCCCTTCCCTTCCCTCCTCTCCTCTCCTCCCCTCTCCTCTCTCCTCTCTGTTGGCTGGGTTGGGTTTTTTTTTCCCTTTTCAAATAACATTTCTCTTAAAAGCCTGGTTTACCAGACTTTTCTGATAGCCTTTTTTTTTTTCAACCACCTATATGATTATCTCTTCTTTATCTTCATCATTTTTCTGTGTTTGTGCCATCATGAGGGTCTTCTCAGGGGATGAGACGACACCTTTTGTTTTCCGTGTTAATGGAAACATTTTGATAAAATTTTGAACGAGTCAGATCACTGCATGGCTCTTTCCTGTTCAGAAATAATTTTTCAGTCAGTTAACCAGTTTACAGCATGTAAGCTGCTCTGATATTTTTATATTGCTCAAAAAAACCTACCTCAGAATGTCATCTGTGATTAACTCAAATATATTAAAGAAATCAGAGGTAACTGTGTTAATATATTTAATCATACTTGAGCTCATCAAACTTACCATTTTGATTAAACCTGTTTTCCATAATGCCATGTGGAATGGCATTAATTACGTGCCAGTGATTTGATTCTTCATTGATTGTCTTTGCAGCAGACTTTCCATGGGTGTCTGGAACAACCCACAACTTGTGTGACCTGCTGCTACATGCTTTAGTTTTACTCCTCAGTATTGCCCACATCTGAGCTTTTATCCTATTTGTTTTCCCTATTTATTGTCAAAGGGTTCTTTTTAAATTCATTCTTGTGTTTTGGGGCATCTAATTTTCCATCTGTTTTGTCTAAGATATTAATAATTCATCTATTTTACACAATCAAATAGGATATTTCATTTAAAGCAACCACCTTTTAAGGACAAAAAAATTGGATTGGAGCTGTTTTATTTCTAAGTTTTTATATGTTGTTTCTATTTATTCTTGATATACTAATTTTTAGGTTGACTTCTTTACAGTTTATTACAAACTGTATTACAGAAAATTTAAGGTTCTTCTTTCATGTCATAATTTGGGGTTTTAACTTAGAAATAAAATTTGGACTTAGAAGCTTCTTGAGTTTTAGCTTTCTAAACATATTTTCTCCCATCTAGAATGTGCTTTGACCAGTTAATTCCTCTACAAGTGCTCCATGTGGCAATTCTGAAAGCTTTCTAAACTGTTTCCAACTAGCAGATGGATTTTTTTTCTGTAATTTCTTTTGACAATTGCTTCATATTAGCTTCCTAGCTATAGAAAATTACTATTTATTTAATCATGGCATATACTTCTGTTTTTCAGCAGGACTGTTAAGGGAAATTAAGTTGATTGGGAATTGCTTGGTGTCTATTTATTTAATAATTTTTTTTTTATCATTTGTTTATCAATAGATTAAGGTAGGAGTCTTCATGCATTAGGAAGAGATCTAGTATGGAATTACTCCAAACTGTGTAACATATGTACCCAGCCTGATTTTTAATTTTTTTTTTAGTTAGAATCTCCAAAGATGTTTTGTTCAATAGAACAGCTTGAAATCTTCCATTCAAAAAAAAAAAAAAAAAAAGGAAAGAAAAAGAAACATAAGTTTGTTTTTCCTGTCCAACAGCTGTTTTCTTTTATCCTTTGACACAGCTCAGAATTACTGACAGTCTTTCTGGCAGTTCTTGTGTGTAGTGATTAACACACATACTTTCTAGGTCTGCATCCTCAGAATTTTCAGTAGCTCTGTAGACTCTAAAGCTTCAGATTTTGCTGGAGACAAAATCCAAAACTAAGGCTCCTGTAAGTTTAAAAACCCAAAACCAAATCCATATGATGTTACTTCTTTCTGCCTCTCCCTCAATTCCCTCGTATTGTAATGGAAGTCAGCATCCTTGCTAAGTTAAAAGTATTTGTTTTGTGTATTAGATTTTACTTGTGGCTTCATTAGGTATTTATTAATTTTCTGCCCAGGTCTCCTTTAATATACTATTGTGGTATTTTCTACCAATTTCTCATCCCAGAGGTGGCTGTGCCGACACTGGAATGAGTTGAGACTGGAAGAAATAATAGAGTTTTTATTTAAAGCATTCATGAGCATTCCTCATTTGACAGATGAGGAAATGTTACTGAATAGACTTGTATGTTGTTATTTCTGTTGAACATTTTGAAGTTCTAGGGGAAAATCAGAGTTTTTAATCTTGATTATCATGGCTTGCAGTCATATTGTCTGGCTGTCCAGCTCTCTTTCCTGATAAATTGAGAGGAAGTGTTGCTGCAGAAGGCTGCAGAAATATATGGAAATAGAGGGAAGTGGTAGAGAGCTCTCATGGTCCTAGTCCATGTACAAACCATTTCTTGGCTTGTCTTCATTCTTCTGGCTTCTGATCCTGGCAAATGCTGAAAACTACAAAGTCTCTATATTAGAGCATCCCCTGCAGTCACAGTAGTTTTTATATAAAATGCCTTATTTATTTAGTTGTATTGATTTTTAAGAAAATAAAAAATAAGTATATCTTCTTTGTATCTTGAAAAGAGAAGAATGTTCATGCTCACAAGGTTGTGCATACTTTTGCATTTCCCTTCCGTGGTTCTCTGAGCTAGAGCAATATTAAAGGGGATTGGGATTTTCATTTGTTTTTTTCAATTCCAGCAGCTAGGATGTGAAGAAAAATGATGAATATCATCAACTTGGAAGTAATTCTAGAGTTTGACAGTCCCATGCATTAAAAATACTTCTATGTTTGTTTTCTATGTAGTGTAATCCCTGAAATGTTTATAGTTTTTTAAAGATAAGTATATTAAACTAATAGTCCTTTGGCCTGACTTAGCTACAGCAGAGTATGTAAATTCAGTTTCTTTCCTACTTAATGTAGTGCCATCAATCCTTCTGTGTGAGAAGGGCACTGAGATAGTGCACCTTCTGCTTCTAATCATTCCAGCTGTTGGCTGCCAACCTCTAAAGCAAGAAAGGAAAGCTCAGGGTAACTTAGGAAAAAAAAAAAAAAAGAGGGAGTGGTAGAGATGATCACAGTCCTTGGAAAAATATTTAGTAGAGCAAGCTGACTTAAGAACTAAAGTGAGCAGCCTCTGGAGAGGCTGCTAATCCTGCCTGGAGAACTGAGTTACTGTAAGAGAGTGACTAGGAATCACCCACTGAAGTAACACTACTGCTTTGTTTTTCCTTGTGCCACCTGCAGATTTGAATACTTGAAAACATCTGCTCATAGTCAGTAGTGATCTCACTTGTGTAACAAGCCATGATTGAAAAGAACAGGGTCTGGAAAGGGATTTCATACACAGAGTGAATAGTTTGCATTTCATAGAGGAGTGCCATCTGCCCTGGCTGGTAGTCTCAAGAAAAGGTCAAAGAGCACAGACCCAAAACCTGGTACTCACAGTGTAATGGGGCAGCAAGATGCCTGTCACTAAAGCAAGATGCAAGGTCATTAAACTGTGTGTGTGACTCTACTTCAGCAGCTTGTTCCCTGCTCCCTTCCCTCTGCATCTGGCAGTTGAAATGTTCAGCTGGCCTTTAGCTATGGTTTATCTTTAGCAGGTTTTTTTTTTTTAACCATCTCTTTCTTTCTTTCCCCCAAAAAGCAAAGAATGGCAGATAACCAGGAGAGTCAAATGACCATTGAGGAGAGGAAGCACCTGATTACAGCTCGAGAAGAAGCCTGGAAGTCCAGGGGTAAAGGAGCAGCCAACGACTCCACACAGTTCACTGTAGCTGGCCGAATGGTAAAAAAAGGTCAGTGATGAAATGATCCCAATATAAATAAGACACCTCTTATCTGTCTAGTCAAAATAAAGTCAAACTAAAGCTGTGCAGAAACAGCATCTATATTTAGCAAGAGGAAGACTGTTTGTCTTCAACTGAAGATCATGTCATGAGGCTGTTCACTTTAGTTTCATGTGAGGGTGGTATTGATCCATTTTGTTCTGCACTGTTGCACTGCCACCCACTTATTACTGAACTTTGCCTGGCTGGTGGAAATCTATCACTTAACAGGGATATATGCTTTGGTTTTCCTTCTAATACAACCCACAGGGCATAGTTGGATTATTCTTTTTTACTTCCTTTGAAAAGGCAGCTGCCCTGTCTAGAGAATAGTTGTGAAATCAAGTTGTTTCTGTTGCTGGCATTTCCCCCACTCCTAGGATTACTGGGAATATTTAGCAAACAAGTATTGTTTTTATGGATGCTGTCTTGGACAACAGCTTGAAGTGTTATGTTTGGCTGAAGATTCCCTGGTTCTGCATAAAACCTCAGAGCAGAAATGACAAGGGAGCAGTGTTGACTTTTTTGGGATGTCTTGAATTCAGTCACTGTTTCCAGACTTAATAATTCTTCTAAAGAGGACAGGAGTCTCTGAAGGCTGCACATGGTAGGAATGCAGCTGTTCATACAGCATGCCTGGGAAGGTGATAGCTTTGGGACGAAGGCACCTAAACTGATCTCTTGTGCTTAAAAAATACTAGGTTTGAGGGTGTTGCAAAGACTTGGTTATTAGAAACAACAACAATGAACCTTGAATTAAATTAAAACCATTAAAAAAAAAGACATTGTAGGGCAAGGGCAATACTGCAAGAGGAGGAACTGCTTGCAATCCAATCCACAATCTGTTGGCAGACAATGGTATTAGGCATTACCTCTGTTACTTACAGATTTTAGCTGCTGACTACATTTTAGATGATTTTGCTGCTAGAAATGACAGTTGATCACTATTTACAGAGTAACCCTTTCTGGACAGTCACTAACAAAACTGTTTAGCTGTCCACAGACTTGGTTATTGAGAGGTTTTTTGGGGTGTTGCTTTTTTGGTTTTTTTTCAAATAGATTAGTCTTTGGAAAGGAAAAGAAGGTGGTTGCATTTGCTCTTCTTAATGAGAAAAAAAGATTTTAAAAAGATCTCTTTAGGTGCTATGATCATTCTTTTGAAGAAGTAAGGTAATGCAATGATAGTAAAATCAATAAAAGTAGCCCAATCGGGATTTTAGTTAGATGTGAATCAGTTTATATCCTGAAAGAATAAATTATCATTATGAGTTTTTAATTCAAAAATTATGTGAAAGCAATGCAAAATAACATATTTGTTATATGCATGTGCACAGATGCTGTATTTTAATTTTTTCTCATGGCTGAAAATTATTCAGTCCTAATTGGAAGGTGATCCTTTCCTAAGCAGTTCTCAGTGTGGTCTTGTGGATTATCTGCTGGTAGAGCTGCTTAAGAGCTGTGTCCTCTTGAGTGTGTCTTGAGGAAGGCTTTACTCATTCCCTTAAAACCTGCTGGAATTTTGAGTGTCTTGGATAACAAAGGAAAAAATTGCTTGTGGACAGGCTAACTAGTTATATTCCAAATTCAACTTGGTGTTTAAAAATTATGACAATTATATTGGTAGGACTTGCAGTACAGATAGGGGAAGTATGTTTAGTATATGTTCTCCCAGCATAATAGGTACACTTTTCTACCTAATAAAACCCATAACTCCTGTAGAGGGCAGCTCTCTTAATAGAGGAGTGTAGACTCACATGAAAACTAAAACTAAGAAATCCATCCTTATTTTATCCACTGGGTCCAGAATGAATTATTTATCATAGTTACTGAAAAGGATGGAAGAGAGTACAACAAAAGGAGAGGGTAATGCTTGATACAATGGAGACTCTTAACTTCCATTTCTGCTTCGGTTTCCATGTGTTCTTAAAAACCCAACAGGGCCCAAAGAATTACTGTGAAATCCAGGGACAGCACTCGCCAGTCAGACACATCCTGTTATGTGTATTAATAGAGATGTGCTTAAATTTAAAAGAGGGGTGTAAGAGAGTAGTGGAGATGAATGATGAATGTGCCTAGCAAGATAATCATGACTTCCCTGCTAAACATATATTTTTGTTCAGAACACTTCCATGTTTTTAAAATATAGCTTGTGGTACAACTGCAGCCCAAAATGTAGACTGAATGAACTGCTACTACCTTCAAAAGAAGCAAAATAACTATATTCCAGAGAAAGCCTTTATCTTGTGTTAGCTTGCTAAGAGACACTTGGAAATGAAGCTTTGTTCTTGTGAATGGAGTGTTTTCTGAGGCTACTCTTAATTAAAGGAGCAGGCAGGCCCTCTGCCATCTCTAATGCAATGGCTGCGGAGGCTGGGAAAGTGTGCTGGCCTGTAGGAAATAGCCAAGCTCATCTGCTTTCCCTAAATAGCTTCTCTGTCATCACTGTTGGAAAGACAGGCTGCCTCATGGCTGCATTTCCTATCTTCTGTGTCCCTGTGCAGGCCTGGCTTCTCCAAGTGCACTATCTCCAGTAGCATCCACTTTCCGGCAGAAGTCTACCACTCCAGTTACAAAGCCCTTGGAAGGTAAGGAACAAAAATGGCTGAAATATGTTCAGGTTTATTTACTTCCTGTTAATTAACAGGTTTTACTTTCTGCTTTGCTTAGAAATTGAAGCCAGGCCTGATATGCACTTGGAATCGGACATGAAGCTTGACAAGTTGGAGTCATTCTTGGGAAGGCTGAATAACAAAGGTTAGTAGAGTTATGGTAGTGTTATCCACTCTCTGATTGAAGTAAATCGATTCAAGTGCCCCTTAGTTAAAATATTTGGTAGCAGAAACTGAATATTTCTTTGCTCAGACTGCAGTTACTGATAATCTTATTTTTGTGATTCAGTCTTTGCTAAATTTTAAGAAGAAAAGCCTTTTGCAATTGTATTACAAATGTACAGTAGAATAAATCACAGATGCCGAAATAACTTTCTTAATTCTCTAAAAACATCCTTCTGTAGGGCAGAATTTCCTAAGAGCAAATGGCCAGTCTGAACCATATTGCCATGTGCAGTGAAACATCTTCAAATGTAGTTTAGCCCTGTTAAAATCAAAATAGGTTACTAAGCTGCTCCCAAGCACATTTCATTCACTTTCCTGCTTTTTTGAAAATTGACTCTCTGTAACAGCTCATCATCTTCCTTGTACTGCCTGTTGGCTGTTTATGAAGCTGTCTAGAGTTGTCTGGTGTTTCCATCTCATATATCTGTCCTCCATTTGTAAGACAAAAGTCTTTATGTCATTTGTAGTGTAACAGATGTTACAGTACAAATGTATTCACATTTCACATTCACAGGAGGCACTAGTATAGGATAATGACTGCCACACTCACTACTCTGAAGTAGTGACCTTTCCCTTTGTGACTCTAGATCTTTTCAAAGGCAGGAATTACACAGTTGGAGGCGAGCTGGAATATTCAAGACCCTAAAATGCTTACATCATCCTACTATAGCAGCTCATTTATCGTGTCTTAAGTTTTCATTTAGCCATATTTTCCTACCATTTTATATAATGATTATTGCATATGAGTAGCACTTACACTGTTATAGTATTCTTTATCAACACACTTTTCTACCATAAATTTTAAAAAACTAACCCAACAAAAAGCAAAACACCACCACCACCACACCGAAAAGAAAAAAAAAAAAAACCCCAAACAACCAAACAAGCCATGTTTACCTTTTCTAGAGTTAGAAACTCTAGTATGATTATTTACTGGGTGAGGTGTTTTTTCCTGCAGTTTCTGGGATGCAAGAAACAGTGCTGACAGTTACAGGAAGATCTGTGAAAGAGGTGATGAAGCTGGATGACGATGAAACATTTTCCAAATTTTATCGCCATGTGGATTTCCCTTCCTCCTCAGTGCCTTTGGACCTTGATGAGGACTTTGATGCCATCTTTGATCCTTATGCACCAAAGTAAGAATTACTTTTTCCCCATTGGTTTGAATGCAGACACAAGGGCAGTGTTCAAAATGTTCACCTCCAAGTCATCTTGTAGGTATCTTAGTACTGGGCACGTCCATTTCTTCTGAAATCACACTCCTGCCTGAATTGAGGAACTGACCCTGATTTTTTTTGTCATTATATGATTCTGCCTAGAAAAATTACCTGATGATTATAAACACTACTTATTTTTCAGGTTGACATCTTCTGTAGCAGAGCACAAACGTGCAGTTAGGCCTACGCGCAGAGTCCAGTCCTCGAGAAACCCCCTGAAAATGCTTGCAGCAAGACAAGATATTCTTCATGAATATACTGAACAAAGACTGAATGTTGCCTTCATGGAGTCAAAGCGAATGAAAGTAGAAAAAAGTAAGCTAGCAGGATGATTTGTACAGGACACCATCTTGCTATTTAAATTAAATTTTAAAAAATAGAAAAGGAATGGAACATATTCTCTGAGTGGCAATAAATTGATTGAGGTGTAAGGTGAAATGTGGACTGGAGAGAAAGGCATGTGTGACTTCCTCAGGGAAAGCTACCTATAGCCACCTCCTGTACATAAATTTCATAATTTAGTTTTAGCACAGTCACTTTGTGCAGAGAGAGAGCCACAATGCCTGCAGGGTGAGCACAGGCAAGAAAAGCAGATCCAACTTTGTCATGCTCGGGTGAGAGCTGGCAAGAAGAGATGAATTTTTGTTCAGGTACACTGGCCTGAATTTTGGGTCCTGATTTTCGCTCAGAAAGTGGAATTGGCCTTCTTGACTCATTATTAATTTTCATAAAGGATCCTTTGTGGCAGGGCTTATACAAGTTGTTTTTACTTGTGAAGTTGCTTTCTCCTGACAACCAGATGAACAGCAAAGACATCATTGTCAAATTTATTTAAAGATTTGTCAAGCCACTCTTACATTTTGGGGTACAAGTTTTCCTTATTGCACTTTAACTATTGATTGTATTGATGAAAGAACTAACTATATATGTAATACTTTGATGCTATCTCATGAGAAGAATTTCCCTGATATATAAATTCATAAAGTGTCTTCTCTTTGGTTGGGCAACAACTAAAAGCAGCCAAGAATCTGGCCTGTAAGTTTGCAGTAAAACATGACTAAGACTTTGAAATGTAAATGGGTGTTGCATCACGCTGTCTCACTAAGGGAACTACAGTTAATTAGCCTTGTCTCTATGCTGTCTTTTATTAATAATTACTTATAAGGCATTAAAGATCTACACTGTACTTCACAAAACATTGGGTAGGATGGTTCCTAGAAAAGTTGGTATTTCTGCCAAATAGCATAATTCTGACACTGACAATGTACTCTTGGATGATATCTAGAAATTTAGGTAATCCTAAACCCACAAATCTTTTAGGGTAATGGTTTATCTGAGTTCACCTGCCTTTGCTGTTGCTATGGAGAAGAAGAAAAATTTGAAATAGTGGGCAGAAATTTTCTTAATGCAACAACCTATTTCTAAATTATCATTCTGTGGTTTTTTGTCTGTCTGTCTTTCCTCCATTTTCTATTTATGTACAAGTGTCTACAAATTCAAATTTCTCAGAAGTAGCACTTGCTGGTCTGGCAAGCAAAGAGAACTTCAGCAACATTAGCCTGCGGAGTGTTAATCTAACAGAGCAGAACTCTAACAACAGTGCTGTGCCATACAAGAAGCTAATGCTCCTGCAAATTAAAGGTATGATGGAACTGCTTTTACTTGCCATAAATAATAGGCTGAATGTAACATACAGGAGTTGCTACCACATTTAGATGCTTAGCTTATTCCAGATCTTCAGGTCAAGATTTATATCCAAAACTTGAAAAAATAGGTGATAATTATGTAAAAAAATTTGAATCCTTACAAATAGGTTTGCACTCATCCACTGGTGTGTGTTTCTCAAGGAGAAAGCAGAATAGTTCACAAATTCTGGCTGTCCCCTGTGGAAAATTTTAAGCTGTCCCATTCTTCCAGTGGTTAATATAACCTGGAAATGACATGACAGTGTTCTTGCTCCACTTCACTTTACAGTATATAGTAGCATATCTGATACAGCAGATAGCTAGGTTTTGGAAAGCAAAGTTCTTTACATTCTTAAATTCTTAACACTTTTTACTGCCTACAGAAATTGTGCTATGACTTCTCTTTAGGAAATGTAAAAGATTCTGGAATTTGGCTGCTGTCTGCCATTTAATGAATTCATTTCTTTCCAGAAGGGCAGAGTTGTTAAAGCAAGAACAGGAAATAATAGAAATATTAGTTGATAGGAGACAACATTTATTTTGTTTCCTGTGAGTAAACTCTTTTTCCACAGTAGTAGTCTTTTAATTATTCTTAAACAGTCCGTTTCCACATATTTTGCTACATGTGCTGGGAGTGTTTGTATTTCATTCAAAATAAATTAGATCGGGGCATTTGATAGTAGTAGTTGAAGGAATATAATTAGCTTTGTTTTCTCTTTAGGAAGAAGACATGTTCAAACAAGATTAGTTGAACCAAGAGCCTCATCACTGAACAGTGGAGACTGTTTCCTGTTGTTAACTCCACATTTATGTTTCTTGTGGGTAGGAGAGTTTGCAAATGTAATAGAAAAAGCAAAGGTCAGTACTGTTGTGAGGTTTTATTTATTATTTAATTTTAGAACCATTGCAGTATATCTCTCTGATGACATTGAGCCTTAGTGCCAAGTCTCTCAAAAAGTGCATATAATTGATAATCTGTGACAGGGAGATATGCAGGATTCCTGAAAATATGTTTTAGGTCATTCACTGAATGAAAGTTGATGTTTGTGAAGGAGTGTGTAGTTTGTGAAGCTGCAAGAGAAAAAAGGATATCCTCAGGATACAGACTGAACTTTAAAAAAAAATAGTCTGAATTGCAGGATGTCCTTTTTATTCCCATGTCCACTGAGATCAGTCTTGCTTTAAGGCAAATGAAAGAATGAATGCATTTCTGTAACATTTTTTTTCTAGTGTCTGTTTATTTAGTGCAATAAATAATAACAATTTCTTCTGCTATTCACTGTATTATATCTCATTTGCCTTCTCACTGAGCAAGAATATTGCACAAGTATTCCAAAGACTTAAGCAATCCTGTTCAGATAACTGTTAATCTCTTAGGCTTCAGAACTTGCAACTTTAATTCAGACAAAGAGGGAACTTGGCTGTAGAGCTTCCTATATACAGACTATAGAAGAAGGAATAAATACCCATACCCACGCAGCCAAAGACTTCTGGAAACTCCTTGGTGGACAGACAAATTACCAGTGTAAGCATTGCTATAGTTACAGTATCTGATGCTATACCACAATAAAATAGTAGAGTCAGTTCTCTTTAGTAAAGATAGTTGGAAGTTAATTTTTTTTTTTTGTTATTTTTGACAATCTTTTCCTTAAGCCGCTGGAAGTCCTGAAGAAGACGAAATGTACGAAGCCGCAATAATAGAAACAAATTGCATTTACCGCCTCGTAGAGGATAAGCTCATTCCTGAGGATGACTACTGGGGAAAGGTGCCAAAATGTACCCTGCTACAACCAAAAGAGGTATTGTGCCACTTACTGCTCCTGTGCTGTGTGCAGGAACATGCAACTCATAATGACTTGCAGTAACAGCAAATGCTCATGAAGAGGATCCTTGAAAACTGGGGCCTCTGTGTTTCTGAAAGGCTTCTGCACACTTTGCTGTCTAGAGTGTGCTGCAGGTCTCAAGAATTTAGTTCACATTATCTTCAAAGTAAAATACCATTTTACTGTATAAATCTTTTGTGTCAACAGTGGCTTACCCCAGAATCATGAAGCACAAAACAAGTAGCACTTGTTTTGAAAAACAGAACAAAATAAAGCCTGCTTTTTTTTCTAACCCTAGCAGACTTTTCCTCTTCTGGCAACCATTTCACCTGTCTAAGTCAGAATGAGAGCAGGTTTCTAAAATGAAGACATGATGCATTTTCTTGAAAGTATTGAAGTCACTGCCTTTTTGTCTATATTGTGTGTTCTGTCAGCCTTCCCTGGCTGCAGGACAAGGCATAGGTCTAAATGTCAGAGAAAGCTGCTGAGAGTGAAAAGCTATCCATCATGCAACAGAACCAGGTTTTAGCAGTAAGAGCTCTCTAATCTGCTAGTGATTTCAGCTGCCTAAAGATATACTTCACAGCATATACCCCCTACTTGCTGCCAGTTATCCTCAAAAACTGGACATCCACAGTGCAGAGCACTGGCCTGTCCTTACAGGCATTGCAGTGCTGCTTGTTAGTGTCGCTGAAGAAACTCCTATTTGGAGGAGTTTCTGTTCAGCCCAAGGAAACTGGAGGATCAGGGTATCATCTAACCTACTGGTAGGCTGATTTGTTGTTCTTTGCTTTTGATTTTAGGTGCTGGTGTTTGATTTTGGCAGTGAAGTATATGTATGGCATGGAAAGGAAGTCACTTTAGCACAAAGAAAAGTGGCATTCCAGCTGGCAAAACACTTGTGGAATGGCACCTTTGACTACTCCAATTGTGATATAAATCCTTTGGACCCAGGAGAATGCAATCCCCTCATACCCAGGTATTTTAACTCGAATTTAGTCTCATTGCAGAGATTTAGTTTCCTTGTCATCTTTTCACAGTGTTTAATTTGATTCTATATCTTTTGTTTCCTTGCACAGAAAGGGACAAGGACGCCCAGACTGGGCTGTGTTTGGCAGACTCACAGAACATAATGAGACGATACTGTTCAAAGAAAAATTTCTTGATTGGACAGAACTGAAGAAACTCAATGAGAAGAATTCTAGTGAATCCCTTCACCAGAAGGTGCATATAATAAGCATGCTAGGTATTTCAAACTAGATGACCTAGTTGGGATGGCAGCCAGGGAAGCTTGTGCTCAAGAGCACATTTTTTATCTTGTGGGCTTTGACCTAGGGGTCAGAACATCACCTCCTACTGTGAACACACAGAGTTGTTTTATATTATTATTATTTCTAGATTATAATATAATTATATTTTTTGTATTGCTGATATATATATTATGTATAAATATAATAATATATTATACAGTCTTTATTATTACTATTTATATATGAGCCAGGCAGCTCAGTAAATGCTGCTGAGGTGGCTTTGACAGGGCATCAAATGATGATGAGATACTAAAGTACTGAAATATGCAAGAGACAAAATGTTTGACTGGAACTGTGGGGCAAGAAGAAAAAAATGCAGCATTCAAAGGAATCTCTTCTCTGTGTTTTCTGACAGGAAGAATCCCGATCTGACTCTAAGCCATATGATGTCATGCTAATGGTAGCTGTGCCTCAAACAACTGTGGGCACGGTCTTGGATGGAATGAATATTGGCCGGGGTTATGGACTGGTAGAAGGAGAAGATGGGAGGCAGTTTGAAATTATCACTGCCTCTGTGGACGTCTGGCATATCCTGGAGTTCGATTACAGTAGACTGCCTAAGCAAAGCATAGGGCAGTTCCATGAGGGAGACACATACGTGGTAAAGTGGAAGTACATGGTGAGCACTACAGGTTAGTGAGCAGTTCCATTTCATCCTACTGAAACATACAGAAGTGCAGCTAAAACTCCTGCTGTTAGTGGTGAGATCCAGACCTAGACTTCCATGGATATGAGACAGTTTGAAAGGTTAGGGATGCTAATTTAGCCTTCCCAGGTCATTAAAATATTTTCATATTTTGTTTAAAAGAAAGCAGTTGAAAATAAGGAAGTTGTAGTTATTTTTGATACGCCAAATGTAATGCTGTCCATCTCTGCTTTTACCTACCATTGGTGGTGGACATGTTCACAGGATAGTTGATTAAGCCAGAATTATGCACACAGCTTAACACCACAATAACTAGGCAGCTGGACTAATGACAGTGGTCTGAATGTCTTGCAAGAGGGGTAGACTTAGCAACAAGAAAAACCTTTGCTGGTTATGGAGATCAGTAATAACGACAGGAAAAGACCTTGCCAGCTCATTGCCCTTTCTATCCCTTCTGCTTTTACTGGAAACCCTTTGATCTGGATTTGAGGCTCAGCAGTGTTCTGACAAAGAGCCTGAGAGCAGCAGGTAAAGACTAAGAACGAGTCAGCTCCATAAGCCCATTGGAACTCTCCCTTCTGGCACTATACTAAGAATAGGTGTTTTTTGTGGTAAGTTAAAGACAAATAGTCTAAAACTGATTGTTCCAAATAGCAGTATATTAAAGTGGGTTAAAAACACCATAACAGTTATACAGCTTCAGGCTTTTAGCCAAAAAAATGTAGGTAGGTCTTAGTCAGAATCATTGAGATCAGGTACTAGCAAATCCAAGAAAAATACAAAGGCTTGTAAGTCTTGGGAGTAGTGGGTAGCACTAGTACTGAACTGTAAGCAGACTTCTAATCCAAATGGATGAAAACATGTTCCATCACTCCAAAACAGAATAAATTTTTATGTAGGAGGCAGTACTTTTATAGGCTGAATATACAGATAAGAATGGAACCCATAAATTTTAGACGTGAGTAGTGGTTTGAGTATTCTCAACTTGAAAAGAACAGGATGCTTTCTCCTCAGTGTTTCAGTTGGATGCTACTCAGCACTGCTGGAATCAAGGCAGACATTTTAACATATTTTTAAAATCTGTTTTAAAACGCTTGGGTTTTTAAAAATGTTTGATTTAATTCTGTTTATTCCCTATTTCACTGGGAAAAGTGCAATATTCTATAAGTGGTTGTGTTGTGAATTTCACTTGCTGTAAACATTATTTCCTTATCATAACAACTAAATACTGATTCTTAAGGGGAAAAAAAAAAAACGGCAGCTGCTCTCCAGCTGCCAAAGGACAGTGTGTAATGTGGAAAATGAACCATAATGCACTCTTCTGGTAACATTACTGGACTTGCCATTTCACATGCAAATTGGCTCAAATGCTGTCAGTTAATTTTCTCCAGATAGTATCAAGTCTTTCTACATCTCTTTCTCCAACCAACACAGGCATCTCTGCCTATGGGCTTCCATCCACCCGAGGAGACAATGCCAGCTCTGCACGGGGACGCTCTGGCCTGGAGACCTAATGTTCCTCCAATTGCACATTTTTTCTTTCCTGTTCTGGATGGGATAGTGCTGAGCTGGCAGATGAGATGAAATCATGTGCTGTTTAAACCTATAGCCAGAGTACTTTCTTCAGCATGTGCTCTCTGTTTCACAGTTGGAAGCAGACAAAAAGGAGAGCAACAAGTACGGGCTGTTGGAAAAGAGAAATGTGTGTATTTCTTTTGGCAAGGAAGGCACTCCACAGTGAGTGAGAAAGGAACATCAGCACTCATGACAGTGGAACTTGATGAAGAGAGAGGAGCACAGGTGAGCTTCCTAGATGGCAGACCTGGTAAGATTTTCCTGTCTGGGTAGCCACGAACAGTAAACAGGAATTATCTTTTTTGCCTCCTCCCTTTCTGTAAAGGTGTTCTTGCCATTACAAATAGTCAGACCTCAAAATTACTTTTGACATTATTCCAACTGCTAGAGACAATCCCTTTATGGATTGTCATTCCCAAATGCCGTTTCTAAGAATATTTCTGAAAAAGGCTGAAGGAGAAGATCTTTTCTCCCTTCCCTGCAGGACTAGGGGAAGCACAGTTACACAGATTCATGCTGTCCTTTCAAGTACATGTTCAGATAGCAAGACTGTATTCCTAGTGCTAAGGAGAAGCATTTTCTGCAGGCCAAGGTAAAAAAATACATTGGAAATTTTCAATTTGCTTACTCTGTAATTACATACTAATGACATAGTTTGCAGAGATGCTAGCAAATGCAGTTTGAAGCTGAGAGGACAGGCTAGTTTGTTTTGTCTTTAGGCAGACTTGGGCTTTACTGTGGCTTCACTGTTACCAGCCTACAGGATGGGTGCTTCAGTTTCTGTTCCTTGATCCTGGCTTTAATTAGTTTTTTTAACAGCAGCATAGAAATGACCAGCAAGACAGGAGTTCATAGAGGAGAAATATAAAAGAGAGTCTGCAACATAGCTGATTTTGGAATTGGCTATATCAGTTTCATACTCCAAATGTAATGTTTAGTGAGCAAAGAACATGCATGTTATCACAGAAACCAGTTTTATAGCAAATTTTGAACCTATTTCAGTTTCTATGTTATCTCCATAATGGTTTCAGTGAATATCAGTCAAGGTGGACAAGTCCTGTAAAAATTTATAAAATTCAAAAAATGGTTAGTTTAAACCAATTTAAATTAAAGTTCATTTGGTATTCCATTATCCTCTGAAACTCAATTGTTGGATTCCAATTAGAGGTTTCTTTTAATATGCTGGCCACATATGGAACCCATTTCATGCTGATGTATAGTAATTTAAACAATAGTCAGCAGTTGTAAAGTAGAAGGAAAGCCATCTTTGTGGGTGGCCATAACTATATAATTTCTAATAATCCATAGAGACCAGTTTTCCTCAGTCTGTATACTTGCTTCATTTTTTTTTTAATAAAGAGTGGTGAAGAGTGGTGCTTTCAATTTCCAGGTACAAGTACTTCAAGGGAAAGAACCACCGTGCTTCTTGCAGTGTTTCCAAGGAGGGATGATTGTGCATGCTGGAAGAAGGGAAGAGGAAGAAGAAAATGCACAAAGTAAATTATTGTTAGTTAAGAGTTTCTGCCCCAAAATACTTTTTTAGCTGTTCTGGAGGGCTTTGTTTCAGTCTCAACTACCATACTCTAGAAAAGAAAAATGAATGTGGTGAAACAGCTTTGCAATGCTTTGTTTCAAGGTAGCCTTTTCCTTCTTTGATCAGAGAATGGACTTTGTCACCCTAGAGCATGCTGACTTTATTGTATTAATGCACATATAATTTTTTTTTGGTTGGTTTTACTTAAGCCAAGTGCCCATTTGCTTTAAAGTGTGCTCTTTTCTACACGGTCTAGGGAAGAAAAGTGTTTTTGTGAGCAGTTCTTCTGCTCCAAAAAAAGCTCTAAGCTTTTATTACCCAATCATTGCTTTTTGTAACATATTCCTTGAATGCAGTCGTTGAGGTAGGAGAATTTCAATGGAAGTCTAGCATGGAGGTGTTCCAGATTTCATTTCATTTTGACCTTACGTTTCTAAGGTGCAGAGGGAAAGAAGAGCTGAATAGGAGGAACGCTGTATTTGTTTCCCTTCTCTCACCATATGAAACAGCAGAACTTGACTCTTCTGCTCTGTTAAGCTCTTCAGCTCTCAAAACTGGTAGTCTTGTAGCAAGGTATCTTTTCTGCACAGGGTTTCTGAAGTAAAGTTAGCCAAACCTGGTACTTAGCTAGTCCATTCTGTGACAACGTAGGCATGCAGTAGGTGAAATTCATCCAGTATGAGAATAGCTGTTCCAGAGCAGAGGTTTTGAATTTTCAGTCCCATGTGATTTTATAATCATGCTGCACTGTTCCTGTCTGCTCCAGGTGATTGGAGGCTTTATTGCGTGCGAGGAGAAGTTCCTAATGAAGGAAACTTACTTGAAGTAGCATGTCACTGCAGCAGCCTGCGTTCCAGGACATCCATGATTGTTCTCAATATCAACAAAGCTCTCATCTACCTGTGGCATGGCTGCAAAGCACAATCTCACACCAAGGATGTAGGAAGAACAGCAGCCAATAAAATAAAAGAACAGTGAGTGTCTGACCTATATTTTGGAAATGATTATACAGACTACCAATTTACTTAAAGTAGTCTTACTCAAAGAAAATTTGAAATAAGTAAAGCTGTCCTCTAGGTAAAAACACAGCATGTGCAGGCTTAGGCAGGAGGGGGAGTGAAGGTTGGTTGGTTTGGTAGAGTGGGGAAGACTCATATCCTCTAATTGCTTTCATTTCCTCTAATTTGACTGGAGGTCAAATGCATTTATTAATAGACTCATAGAATAGTTTGAATTGGAAGATTGGAAGAACTTAAAGATCCTCTAACTCAAATTCCCCTGCCATGGGCAGAGATACATTCCACTAGACCAGGTTGCTCCAAGCCCTATCCAGCCTGGTCTTGAACACTTGTAGGTGAGGCATCCACATTCTTCTTACTGTGCTAATTACCGTTAAAACAAAGTAGTTTTTCATTTGGAGTGAGATGCTAAACATCTGAATAACAAATTAAAGTTCATTTGATAGGAGGATTAGAATTCAGCCTTCTGAATAGGGAAGAGGAAATTAACTTGGGAAAACATGCGAGGAGAGCAGCCTACAAAAGCAGGCAGTGAGAATCCCTACAGAGAACTCATGTGAGCTTCTCCTTCACTATGGCAATGGGATCCAAATGCTACAAAGATAGCTGTTGAAATTCCCTGTCTTGTTTTCTGATAATTCTTCAAAGTCCCCGTGTTGGCATGAAGTGTGCAACAAGCCCATAGGGTACTTTTGGGGTCCACTAATGCGAGTGGCCAGCAGGACTGTCTTAGCTGTGTTTGGTGCAGGAGCAGTGAGTTCACTCTTTCTTTGTGTTTTGTAGGTGTCCACTGGAGGCAGGGCTGCACAGCAGCAGCAAGGTGACGATTCATGAATGTGACGAAGGGTCAGAGCCCTTGGGATTCTGGGATGCACTGGGGAGGAGAGATCGCAAGGCCTATGATTGCATGTTGCAAGGTAAACCTGCCTTCCGGGACTTGGCACTCGCATTTTACTTCACTCGTCTACGGTGCTGTCAGATTTAATGCAAAGTTTTTAAAGAACGTTTTGGTAGTTGAGTTCTTCAGAGAAATGCTTCCAAAAATCTTAATGAGTTAAGTAATACTCTTCTAGAAGGAAAGAACTGGGAAACCAAGTGTTTCATTTTGCTCTCCCCCACTTCTGCTGCCCCTCTGTATTCAGGCAGCACAGAGCAATAGTTAACACTGTTAGCAATATATTTTGCTTCTCTTCTGAAGGGATTTAAGACACAGTTCTGCACATATTCATGTCCAGCCTTTGCTTCGAAACTGCCAACAAAGGTAGCAGGGGAATTGATTTACCAAGTGGAAAATTTGTCAGCTATGTCTGAGATGGGCTTGCTTCACTTAAGCTGCAAAACAGCCAGCTATGAAATGGCTGATAGTAACTAACCAGGATCAGATTCAGCCTGATGGCAGCCAGCCGCTCAGCTCGACTTCTTCACAGCTGTTGCTAGTCCCTCAAGACATCTGGTTGTCTTTCCTGATTTTTCAGAACCCATAAGATTTACAGTCACTTTTAAAGCATATTGTTAGTTTTTACATTTAAGTCTAACATTTTTTTTTGTTGTGACTCTTCTTAATTTTTGCTCTTTAAAGATCCTGGAAAGTTTAATTTCACACCCCGCTTGTTCAGCCTCAGTAGTTCATCAGGAGAATTCTCAGCCACTGAGTATGTTTACCCTTCAAGAGACCCTGCTGTCACCAATTCCATGCCATTCTTGCAAGAGGATCTTTACACTGCCCCACAGCCTGGTATGTGCTTTCAAATACTTAAGTAACAAGAAAATAGATGACTGTATGCTGCACCAGGCAGTGTGTCAGTAATTGTAAGCACTTTTAACTTGATATATCACAGGAAAATGTGTGCATGTGATGCTTATACAACATCACATAAGCATATAAGTAATTACAGTAATTTTTCCGTTATGAAGATACTGAGAAATAATCATGTGTATGTATGTATCCCAGAAGCGTGCTGTAAAAATACATTGTTTGTATTAGAGGATCAAAGTCCGGCTGAAGTTTAGCCAGATGATTAACAAAATGGATTGGTAAAATGTGAAATGATCCTGTTGTGATGCTGACAAGCATACAAGACTGGGGTTGTTTAGGGGATTACAAAGACTAGTAATTGGCTAATGATTAATTTGTTATTTTCTGACTCTGTAGCACTCTTCCTTGTTGACAATCACCATGAAGTGTACCTGTGGCAAGGGTGGTGGCCTGTGGAGAACAAAATCACTGGGTCAGCTCGAATCAGGTGGGCCACAGACAGGAAATGCGCCATGGAGACGGTGCTCCGGTACTGCAAAGGTAACAGACTGCCCTGAGTGTGTCACACCTGTCCTGAGTGTGCTTTCTGTCCTGAGCTCAAAGGTGCTCCCCCAATGTTATCAATAAACAGCCGTTTATTTGAAGATACTTTCTCCACTTTTTCTTAGCAAAACATTTGTCTAGGAACAGCATTGTTCCCAAATTGCCAAGATACTCCACTGACTGCTCTCAGTGGAAAGGCTTTATTTGTTGTGTTACACCTCAGAATCACAAGTTAACAGTTTAAACATTCTCACTTAAACCTCCAAGCTTAAGCTTAGTTGGTTGTGGCAGGACACTTCTGCTGAGCATACCAGGTTTTGTTTTTCTGAATTTGGCTAATTTCAGACCATCACACTCTGCTCACTCTGTTCTAAGTCTGTTCTTGTAAGATAAGAAAGGCATTGGGTTTTCAGCATAATGTTTTAATCTTTGCAGTCAGATGCAGTAAAAGGCAGGTGTAAGAATACTGAAAAATATGTTAAAAGGTCCCATATTCAAGAAAAAGAAATCCTGGAAAATTTATTCTTTCTGCCTTAAACTGCTTCAGATTTTCAGGAAAAAATTAAATGCCCTTAGGAGGTAACTTTGGATAGTGGGTGAGATTGCAAGGTACTGTACCTTATGTAATTTCTCCCTCTTTTTTAAAATTTTGGCTGTTTTTAGGAAAAAATGTAAAGAAGCCCCCAAAATCCTACCTAATTCATGCTGGCCTGGAGCCTCTGACATTCACTAATATGTTCCCAAGTTGGGAGCACAGGGAAGATATCGCAGAGATCACGGAAATGGTAAATCTTTTCATTGCATAATCTGTTTCCTATTGCTAGTAATTGTGTCTTGTGTTGTCAGTAACATTGGTTGTTTCTGGTGTCAAGCCCCAAGATCCAGAGAATAAACTTAGAAAGCATAGTTCAGAGGTTTACACAGGAAGAAAAAACCCAACACAACAGCTAAATTCTGACTGGGAATATGTATATCAGAGTCATTGCTGTTTTACTTTTCATGTGACTTCTCATATTATTTGTTTCGACAAGAACAGAAGGAAAGTGTTACCTGAATCATCTCTTAGAAAGAGATGTGCTAGAGTTTGAGCTTAACAGAATAGCTGTTTCAGTCATGTGCAGCAATGTGCAGTTCTGCTCTGTATCCCAGATTGGAAATGCAGGAGAGCAAAACACCTCCCAAAGGCTCAGCTGCCTCCCAGGGCTCTGTTACTGACTTCCTCACCTGGGATTCAGAGTCACAGCCAGATCACATGTGGCTGCTTTAAAAGCTTTCAGCCAAGGGCCATCTCAACACAAATGACATTTTCTGTTTCGTAAGTCTTCTGCAGCCTTAGTAGAAAATGCTGGCTTCATGACTAAACACAGATTTCAGCCTTAAACTGAGATTCTGGGAGTACAGGGTGTCCTTTTGCTAAGTGCAGACCTGTTTTTAGCTGTGAAATTGTTGGAGGGCGGGTCTGTTGGCCTGTGTGCACACCTGGACATACAGCTCTGTGCTCAGGCAGAGCAAGTTTATCCCATGCCATCTGGAGATGGCCATGGGCACAGTTGATGGTTTCAGCACTGTGATCCTGTTCTCTGTTTGCTCCTTCCAGGATGCTGACGTTTCTAATCAGATAATACTTGTAGAGGATGTGCTGGCCAAGCTGTGTAAAACAGTGTATCCATTAGCAGATCTCTTAGCTAGGCCTCTGCCTGAGGGAGTTGATCCACTGAAGCTTGAAATTTACCTTTCAGATGAGGACTTTGAGGTAAGGAGAGAATGGGTGCACTGTTACTCTGTGTATCTTTGCCTAACCATGCAAGAAAGTCATTTGCTGGTTGTGCTACTTATCAGTTGCTTATGCTAATAGTAGATCCTCTCATTTTAAATGCAGGTTGCATTAGAGATGACAAGAGAGGAGTACAATGCACTGCCATCTTGGAAGCAGGTTAACCTGAAGAAGGCAAAAGGACTTTTCTAAGCCGTGTTTATGCAAGTGAGCACTAAAGAGATGTCCACTCTCACTTTCTATGTCCTTTAGAAGAATTGTACCCTACATTTACAGAAAAAAATAAAAATAATCTGAATTTATTAGTGACTACCTATCTGGAGGTGTGTAATATTATAATAAAAGGCCAAGAGAACTCTTTGAAAATGGAATTCAATTGTGACTCTTACAGGTAATGCGTTTAAGCTCTGTTCTCCTATGCACTTAAACAGTAGTTTCTTGAGCTACTGCTGCAGGTGTCCTTTGGCTATATTCAATACTTGCCATTTTTGTTTTTAAAGAAGTTCTCTTTGTAAAGTGTTATTTTGTTAGTTTGTGGATTACAAAGAATTTATATTTATATAAACACATAGAACAAGTATGTATTTAACAATGCAATATATATTCACTTTTCAAGACTTCCATGTCAAAAACTACAGAAAAGTAGCAGTTGCAGATGGCAGTTGCTTGTACCAAATTAGCTATACCACCAATATGTATCTCCTTCGCATTCTGAAAAGTTTCTCTTTGCAATAGTTAATGAATTGTTCTCAGTGCTGCTTCAGGTGCTAAACCGAACAAAGCATTTGTATTTATAGCATGGATTTCTTGAGAAACTATGTGAATCAACCTTTTTACTTTATTATCCAAAAATGTATAGTGCCTTGTTTTTTGTGTACAGTTTATATACAAAAAAAAAGATTGGTCTGCATTTTGAAGATGGCTTAGAACGGTCTCCTATTTTACTTTTATAATAGTAGAAATCAAAACATCTCAGTTTCTAATACTTGTTGTAAACATTAAACATGTCTTTTGTGATATAAGAACCAAAAGTAAAAGCTTCTGAATAAATTCTTAGCGATGCTCTGACTTGTCATTAATTTGTACTGTAATCTGTACTAGCATTGGACTCTTCCATAACATAGTATTTTCTCAAAATATTCTAACCTTAGATGTCTGTGGTTATTGTACAGAGTTATAATTTGAGAAACAAGTAATGTAGAAAATAATCAATGTGTGAGATAAAGGTGAGCAAAACTTTAATGCTGAATGTTGGAACATGTCAGTCACACAACTCTGTATTCTTTGGGTTTCCCTGTTTTATATACGAAACCAAAATTATTATGCTGGTTTTCAAAATTTGAAAAAAAATCTTTTCAACCTTTGTGCAATTGAGAGTAAAATTTGAATTGAAAATGAGCATTGTGTCCATTCTTTCAATAAGCACTGAAGACAAAATTGTTTTTACTCAGTTAATTAGGACATTGAATAGAATCTTCAAGAAAATAGTTGCTTATGGTTTGAAATGTTTTTCAGGAATTTGGCATTTCTGTAATAAGCTGTGGGGTTCTCCTCTGGTATCCTAGTGGGTTTCACATTTTCATTCCTGGCTGCGTACCTTTCCCTCTGCCCTGCAACCATTTAGAGCTGCTCCTGGCTTGGGGTGTTGCCTAGTGCTGCTCTTGTCATTCTCCTATGCCAAGGGGCTTGAAGTGGGATTTTTCAATGTGTGAGGTGTGGATTTCTGCAAGATCTGCAGTAAGTATTGCTCCATAGTTTAAGGGAATCTTGTTTTGATTGGGTTGGTGGGTGCTTACAGATGGGTCAGTGAGTTGTAACCAAGCCTTTAAGTAAATGAATTAAAAACTTAAGAATACACAAGCGCTATTCACCTGACATGAGTTATTACAGGTGAATTTTCAGCACTAGAGTATTTCCTTTCATCTACTGGTTTCTGTCAAGGACTGAAATGAAATTACCCAAGAAAATGTTAGAAACGGTATTTAGAGCCAGAATGCTTCTTACATACATGCCAGCAAAAAGCTGTTTAGATGCCAGCTCCTCAGAGGTCCTCAGCTGCCTTCTGCATGGGATACACTGTTGGTTTGAAAATGCAGGGCTTTATAGTGACAAGCTTATTTTTCAAGCACTGAGTGGTTTCCAAAGTCACTGCTGTATTCATCTAAGTATTTTTGCACCCATATATTTTACTCTTTCACCCTCTCTGGTGATAAAATCAAGCCGGAATTAGGTTTTGATTATTCATGTTCAGTCTGTAGCATGAGGATAGCAGGTTCCTCTGTTTTGATTTTTCTCTCCAACAGAGAGCTGATTTGCATAGCATGATTGACCTTGTTTTCCCTCTGGCAGGGTAGTATCATTTCCTTTTGTTTCTTGAAAACATTGTCAGTCCTTCAAGTGCTGCTGAAGGGCAACATTCACCCACCTCTAAAGCCTTCAGAATCTCAGCTGAAAGACAAGAAGAGCTAGCAAGGGGGCCACAGGCACTGAAACAATTCTCTGTTCTTAGATCCCAGAGTTCCTTTAAATTTTATACTATTTCATATCTAATGGCCCAGTTCCATTAACCAGCACACAGAACCCAAATTTCTACCTGGGTGCTTTGTTCATAACATTCCCTAGGAAAGCTTTAAGGTTTTGCAGCAAATATTTATTATCCATTATATATACTTGTTATTTTTCAAAATGCTCTCCTGAAATGTGAAGCTGACAACAGAAAGCAAATCAGTGTAAGGCCTTAGACAGACTTGTAGATTATGTTTTAACTTTCTGATACCTTCCCTCTCTACTATAGGGATCCCATTTATGGTTGGAAATTACAAAGGACCTTTAAAATATTCTTGAACCGGTTTTAGAAACAGGAAATAGAGCTGAAACATGTCTTGTCTAGATAGGAGGACAGGGTTAGTTTGGTTGCTTGCCTGGGTTACCTGGTGTTATCTGCTTGTTTCAAATAGACACCCAAGAGTTCGTGTTTAGGCAAAGTTTCTGGTGTAGGGAGTCTGCACATGAAAATGTAGTAAATTGAACATGGCATTGTGTGTTGTCTGTCAATCCCTAACTTCCAGGCATTGAGTCATGATTATATTTCCTATGGTTTTAAACTGCTCCATCCTGACTCTTAAAAGTATTGTTCTTTGATGACACAATTATACCTGCCCACAGAAGGATTTGTTAGCAGAAAACAAAAGGATAAAGGTTTTGGCTGATGGAACAGGCTCCCCACAGCATCAACCCTTCTTGGCTGCACTGTGGGGAAGAAGAGCTTGAGCAGTCTCTGCTTCTAACTCCCAGCCAACATTTCCCTTTTGGATCAAGTAGTAGATTAGGAGAAATAGCTCAATAATATTTTCCAAAGTGCCTGCTTTCCACCTCAGGCTCCAGTTCACCCGTTGAACCGGCCAGTACTGGCTCTGAGGACACTTCCCTTCTCAAAGGGCAGCAGCATGGGCTTGACCATACAGGCCTGAGATGCTGCCCCAGGTCAATGAACACTTTTGATTTTCCTCCTGAGATTGGATTGGTGAGTTGATGGAAATGAAGGTATTTGGGATGCAGTGCTTGAAATGCCAGGTTTTTCTCTCCTCTGCTCTCATATGCACATATAAGCCTGAAAGATTAATGCTGATTTTTGTTGTTTTCATGCAATTTGATCGGTGGAGTAAGAGGAGCACCTGGAAAAACAGCTAATATGAGAGTAACAGCTAATTGTATCTTCTGCTGCTATTGAGGTGAGGTAGTAGCTAAAACAGTCCAAAGAACAGCCTAGAGAGAGCAGTTTCTTCCTTCATACTGGCTCTGGTAAAGTTTTGTTGAAACCTGTTGAAACCTGTGATTGTGGGATTGTGCTATCACAGTGTTAGTTTTCCTCTATCTTAATTCAATGATCTTGGTCCTATAATAATAAAATATTTAATTTTTTTTTCCTTCACATTAAGCTCTGTGTGTGTTGTACTGGCTTTTTGCTAGAAATACTTTTCAGGGCACTGACATCTGATCTTGGAGGTGAACAAGTGCAAAACCTGTCCATGGACAAAGGCACAGCCCAAATAACTGAGTGGTAAGTACAACAAATCCCAGCAGAAAAGTGATGCAGCCACTTGTTTTGTGATTCACGGGTTGTCCTAAACTCTATTTCACAGCCTCAAGATCTGCTCTGTATTAAGAATGTTTCACGTGGGATTTTTCAGTTTGTGAGGCTCGGGGGTAGATGTGGGAAATGTGCAGCTGTATGGCAGAATTTCACCAGCCATTCACCTGGCAGCTCTTTCTCATGGGTAGGACAGTCCTCTTCCATGTGTCCCCGTGTTCTGGCATCACCAAGAGCAGTGTGGGCTGGCATCTGCAGACTATTCCAAGAGCTGGAAAGCCACTGAAGAAACAAACCCAACTAGCCCATAATGCTGCATCCTCTAGAGATGAAACTAAGTAAATCATCAGCTCTGTTTGTGTTCCTCCTAAAGTGCAGCATATTTCAGAGGAATGGGGAAAAGGAGGAAGTACTATACACTCTACACGCCATCACGTTTTCTGCAGCTGGTACTTTGCCTCTGGGTGCTGCCTGTCCTTTATTCCTTGGAGAATTAGTGCAGTGTGCCCAAGTGTCGAGACAGCAGGCACATGAGATCAGCAGCAGGGACTGCATCTTCCCGTTTTCATGTCAAATCCTGTGCTCTTCACAAGGATGTACAACCCATGGGGCAAAGATGTCCCCATCCTGTTTTTACAGCCACAGTCGTAAAGGCAGCGCCGTGACACATTCACATGCAGCCCTGATCCACTGACAGTTGCCCTCCTGGCAACAGACTGCCACATTTATAAAGCTTTGTAAATCACTCCTGCTCAGTGTAGCCTCTTGGACTAGCACAGAACATATTTTCACAGCAAGGACCAGACTCTGGGCAAATTTCTTACATTCTGTTGTATGCAAAAGAAACATTCATTTTCTGCTCTCTCATTGCAGTAAGGAACTGGGGTGTGTGAAGAAGACTCTGCTTTATTTATTCAAACAGAAGGCAGTCAGTTGTAGAGACTCATGGTAGAAGGTACTGATTGTGCAGCTGAGGTCCTTGGCTCTGCTGCATGTGCTGCACACACAGTCCAGGCCCCTGTGCTGGCAAACCCTTCCTTGCAGTCGTGCATTTCTGAACTCCTGGTTCTCCCAAGCCAGCCAAGCTGGAAGAGGCCTTGAGGGGCTGCCTGCACCACAGCTGCAAATGTTACCTAAACCACCCCGAAGTTCTGCTCTCTCCTCCGCAGGGACCTGCCCAAGGAATTGCCAAGTTACTGAACCGGAGAAAAGTCTTTGAGTGCATGCACTGCTGAAAGAGCAAGGGAAGTCAGGAGAAAGCAATCTGTAGTGAGCCCATTTGCTATTTTACTAGCTGATACCTGCTCAGCTTCAATTTTACACTCCCCTATCTCCCTCTGCAGCCTGTGTATTCCAGGCTGTGCTAACCAGCACATTCATTTTACAGTGGCAATTGCTGAGCCACTTGTACTTCATAGCAGAACACTTATGTTTAATCCCTTTAATTTGGAAATGTGCTGTATAAGCTGTTAACTGTTTGCACATGTGGCTATTAATTATCTTTAAGCAGCCAGTAAACATATAACCTCAATACAATCACTACTCTTGGTCATGGCAACTGCCTGTGAGGAAAGGCACCTGCTAACTACTCCCAAAATTGGATGCTGTATATAATAATGTTGTTGAAGTGGTAACACCTTATTATTAGTGCCTCTATTTGCTCACTCTATACTTTATAAAGTGGTCATGACTTATAGACAGACTGGGGCCCAGGCAATATTTTATCATTTCACTTCGAAAGCTGTTTTTTGAACTCAAGTCATTTATGTAAGTAATTTCCAAGTAAAATCTCTGCTAGTTCTTTCTCTAATGCTTTTTCTTTTTCCAACTCTGACTGCTACCTTCATTTCACTGAAGTTTTAAAATTTAAATATGTGGGTGTTTTTTTAAACAATTCTAACTTTCACATTTGAGGAATATGATTGCTGGTACCTTGCTGTACAGTTGCAGGGGGTGTATTTCCCCCTACAGTCCTGCACCACCCCAGTTCTTTCAAGTGGTTTATTAATGAGCTGGGAAATATGATTCTCTATTTCAGAAAAGATTTTCAAATTTTGTCTGCAAACCAGAAGCAGAACCATACTGCACCACACCAGTGCAATAAATACTAAGGAAGGTTAAAAATTTTACAAAAGGAAAACTACCAGAAAGAGTTTGAGGTTTTGACTTCATGCAGAAACCTCTGTTTTACTTTACTACTAAACTTTCCAGCAAAACAGACTTAATTTTTGCAATGCTTTTTGTTTTCGATAGACTATGCATTTTGCCAAGACATGGCTGCTGGATGAGCAAAGACTTCCAAGACAGCCTCTGCAGTAACAGATGCAGGACTGAAGACTGGAAGTGACGTGAAGAAGTATATCTATAGTTTTTCTTTAAAATAAATGGAAAGACTTCATAAGGTGAGGTTTATGAAGACTCCATATTGGTTGGACAAACAAGATACCACCTGTTCCAACACACCTCACTTGTTGATGTTCATGCACCATAAGACCAAGTCCTGGAAGACTTTGTGGTTTTGTATTTTGAGGGTCTTACCACACCTGCCTCATTTCTGATGACACGGAAGAGGCAGTGGTCTGTGACAGCCTGGTAGCAGCAGATTTGTTTCCATGTTCTGTCTCTAGAACAAGATGGTCCTTATCCAACACAACCAGTGTGGAAGTGCAGCTTCTGGAAGCACATGCCCGTGTGGCCTCCCCACTCTGTCATGGGAGGGATCTCCTACGGGTTGGTTCTTTCTGAAGCCCTCCCCTTTTATAACCAAACTCTTCCAGAAGAGTTAGAAAACCTTTAAAGCATCATTTTCCAAAGAAGGGACTGAGAGTGTGAGAAAATAGCCAGAGGCCAGAAAAGGCTGGTAGAGGATGTATGCTAATGAGGAAACTGTCCTGGTGGATGGCAGAATGATTGAGCCTTCTTAGGAGGGAAGAAACGAGGAAAATCCATTGGAAAAGTGCCAGAACCGAGTGATTAGAAGTCCTTTCATTTTATATTACGAAGTGGCAGAGGGCTGCCAGCCTTGGAAGTGTTTAATGGGAGCTTGTCCCGAGTCGATGCTGCGGGATCACATGAGTCCCGGCCGTCGGATGCTGCGGGCGCGGGTGCCCGGCTGTGCGGACGAGCGCTGCTGCAGCGGACGCGGCGCCCTGACGGTGCCTCCCGAGGCGCGCAGGCAGGGCGCTGGGCTGCGGCCGCCTTCCCCTCCGCTCCCTCCGGGCTGCCTGCTGCCTGACCGCCCTGAGAGCATCATCCCGCTCAGCCCCTCCTCTGGCCGAACCTGAGCTGGGCCCAGGCTCTTGTGCTGCCGCGGGGCACTTCACCGGCTGCCCCCCATCTGGCCAAGTGTTTACCGGCTCCGGTGCAGGGCTGGGACGGGAACACGGAGCCGCCGGCCNCTGGGCTGCGGCCGCCTTCCCCTCCGCTCCCTCCGGGCTGCCTGCTGCCTGACCGCCCTGAGAGCATCATCCCGCTCAGCCCCTCCTCTGGCCGAACCTGAGCTGGGCCCAGGCTCTTGTGCTGCCGCGGGGCACTTCACCGGCTGCCCCCCATCTGGCCAAGTGTTTACCGGCTCCGGTGCAGGGCTGGGACGGGAACACGGAGCCGCCGGCCCCTCGGG
>VWZN01007392.1:1076607-1144031 GCA_013396955.1 Regulus satrapa
CTGACAGCTGATTATCTGGTAGCTGGTTTAAGCAAGCTGGTGGTGAGGTTCTATTTCATGTGGCAGCTCCGAGAATGACTTCCTGGCACACCCATTGTTTTGTGGCATTCCTTGCTCTGGAGCAATTGTGGAGAGCGTAGTTGCTCTTTCCTTCTCCCTTAGGACCCAGTTATTTGAACCAACCAGGCTGTGGCTGCGCACACAGGCACATCCCAAATGCCAGGTGCTGGGGAATTTGTGATGGCTGTGTGTCAGTAAGGCTGATCCACATTGCTCCTCCTCCAGCTCCACCAACCACAAACCCACACACTTCTAGCGGTGCTTCCCTACTCCAGCAAAATAGTTGGCATGCTGACTGTAAAGAAGCAGCAGCTTGCAGCTGGCACAGATCTGCCATGACTCGCTGGCCTCAGTGGCTTCGCTTTGAACTTGCTCAGTTGTTGTTGCCTCTTCCCCCTTTTCTCACAGAGCCGCACAAAGAGAGCTGGCAGGGCTGCCCGCCACCCCAGCAGGCACCGCTCAGCGTGCCAAGCAGGGCCCCCTCCATGCCCGCTTCCTGCCACCCCCCAGCTGCTTCGCCCCCATCACCATTGTATTCACTTTCCTTTCAAATTGGCAGGAGACATCAGCTATGCTCAGATGATGAAAAGAGGGAGAAGCACCTGCTCATGCTTGGGGCTTGAGTTTAGAGCTGTGCTTGTGCTGAATACCTACCCTTATTTGGGTGCTCGGATGCAGGAGAGTTGGAGAGGGGCTTTTATTCAGCTGCTGTAATATTCAGTCAGATCACAGTGCAGCAGTTTGCAGAGAGACCACCTCTCCCGTCCTCTCACCACCACTGTCCCAAAAAAAACCCTATTATTTTTAAGCACTTTATGCGCTGAATGCACAAGTGTTTTTTACCTTACAATGGGAACACTGTTAGGATGGGCTAAACAGACTAACCAACAGCAGACTTCTTGCCCCTCTGCACAGTGACAGCGTGTGTTAGTTACCTTCATACATCATGACTCTTGAAGGCATTTTGGGACCACAAAATTTCAACCTGTAAGACACATTTGAATACCTAGGAGGAGTCAGGAAGTCTCTACCATCAAGTGGGAAGGAAAGGACATTTTTCCAAGGCATGGGAACTAATGGAGTGAGGGTGAACTGCTTGTGACAGATGGTTGTTGGCAGTTTCTTTGCTCACTTCCAAAGCATAGATCAAAATGAGTGACCAAAGTGAGCTTGGACTTTCCTCCCTCTCACTTCTATGACTTTTTCATAGGGAGAGAGGTGGCTCCAGCACATTTGGCCTGAAGCAAAATAGTGGTTATGAGCCCTATACACCCCAAGCCAGGCAGCAGCCCAGGACTGCCCATGTGCAGAGAGTTGGTAACAACACAAGGTGCAGCCCGGTGTAACACAGGTGTAGCAGTGGGTCTGATGGCAGTACTGACGCATTGGCCTGGCATTGCACCTGAGCTAATAAGCCTTGGGTTTGTTAGCTTGGGCACAGCACTGCACTGACATCAGGAGCCTGCACTCGTTCCCAGCCCACCAGCTGGGATGCCTCTGGGCTGTTTTTCCTGATTTGGGAGTTGCGTAAGCACAGACAATTTGAGGGCCAAGAAAGTTATGTCATTCAAAGTCCCCTTTCCTTACTTTCTATAATACTTACTAATCCTGAAGCCCCAGTAGTTCCTCAACTTTTGCTCCTGCCTCCATCTCAAGAGGAGATGGACAGGAATGGGGAAGCTAAGGGAGAGCATGGAAGCGGCTATAAAAGTCTTTGTCACTCTGCCCACTGCAGTGCCCTGCCTGCCCACCCTTCCTTTTATCCATTTTCAGGCATCAGACTTGCAGAGCATTTTGCACCTGAATCCGTCTCCTGGCTCCACACAGCCATGACAGCCTGGAGAAATAATCACCTCTGATCTATAGTTAGGAGAACTAACTCTCTTTCAGCTGCTGGATTCCAGGATTGGAGTCACCTCATCCAAAAGGCAGCAGTCATATTGTCAGGTGAATTTTATCCAAAAGGATTTTCCCTTACACCACTAACTGTAAAGGAGCCCATGGCTCCACTAGAGAGTGAGGAGAGAGGAATCCCACCATTGGAATCCACAGGTGTTTAAATTTTCTCAGTAACCCAGGGGATTACTGCAATGGATGTCTGCCCTAAGCCCTTGCCATTACAGCAGGACTCCTCAGATTTCTGCCTAGAGCTCTGCAGGATGTCCTCCTGCTCTCTCTGAGGGATCCCAAGGCACAGGGGTCTCCACTGATGGCCTCTGCACAAGTAACATCAGACCTGGTGATCAGGCTGGTGGAAGCAGCACCATCTTGCCTTTGCCCCTTTACACTGTTACTGCAACTAAGGAGAGATTTGGGGTGATGTCTGAACTGACAGGCTACAGAGTTGTTACTTTCCAGGTCATCTTCCTGACCGTCTGATGTCAGTCTGCTGGCGCAGGGGGAGAGTGGAGGGAACCAGGCTCATGCAGGGGACGTCAGGCAGGTGACACTCCTGTGTCACTTAACCAGGCACTTCAGTGCTGGGTATCGAGGGTTTGTGGGCCACATCTCATCAGCCACTCCATGGAGCTGACCTGGCCTGCTCAGTATCAGGCAGCTGGGCACTGGGAATGCTGCATGGATTGAGTCTGACTTAGTAAATATTAGTTTGTAGAGTCATGTGTGATCTAGTGAAATGTGAGCAGTTTCCTGCTAAAGAACACCTTTTCTAAAAGTTGGGGTGGTAAAGTTAGGAACACTCACTTTGCCCCAGCAGACACGATGCTTCAGTCATTAAGTAAGAAAAAGCCTCAAGGAATTTGAACAGTGCAATGATAAAAGGCTATGAACAGCTGCTGAAAGTGTTCATAAACCAGGAGTAACTTTACATAAAGAACTGAAACAGAAATAAAGCCCGGTTTGATTAAATGGTTGGATTCAGAAAGCAGGTCACCTCCTGGAAAGCAGCTTATGTAGGTGTGAGATGATTCAAGCTATTTCTGAAGAGGGAAAATATGCAACAGCTTCCTAGCTAAAGCACAGGCCACCCCACTCCCAAGTAAGGCCACAGACTTCTGGTGACCCTTGTCATCGCTCCTTCAGGCCCTGTGCTCTCAGGGAATACTAATGCTCCTCTGCCTGGTCTCTGCTCCCAGAGCTAAAGTACACCCTCACACATGCAAACAATTCCCAAATTGCTAAGATTCATTCACCAACGCAAAAGCAATTTCAAAGGCAAAAATCAAATGTGCTAAACCACTCTTGGTCAGATCATGCCCAGAATTTCATTCCTTAGGTAGCACAGTGGCCAAAACCCCTAATTGAAACTATAAGCACTTGGCATCTGATAATCAGGACAAGTCCATTTTTGTGTCTAACCTCAAATAATTTCTTGGAAATAATACCTGATTATCTCCCCTGAGGACCTAAGGGCACCTTACAAGTCACTGTAGGAGTTGGAAACCTTCAAGCCCCTGTGACTACATGGGTCAGCTGGCAACTGCTGCTGATCCTGCCCACGAAACCAGGTGAGCTGGAAAAAGCAAAGCTATTTGCTAACTCATGGTTTGTCACTATGACTTGTGAGAGGCGGGATCTCGTGGCCTGAGTGATTTCTTTGCAAAACAGCTGGCAGAGAGCCTGGATTCACATCCTGGCTCATATTTGCTTTCGCTATAATTTGGCCCAAGCAGTCAAAAGCAAATGAGGGAGGACGTAGCAATAATATGGGGGAAGCTGGGGAGGTTGGAAATATGTGCAGGAAATAATCGAATTAGACAGTGCCTGGGAAAAACCAAAGTTGATCTATTTGGGAAAATAGTCTGAAACACTACTGCTCAGTAGGACAGAGAAATCTGGAAAGCAGGAACATCAATTAGCAGACACTGCTGCAGTATGGGCCAGGGCAGGTGCATGTGATGTGGGGCTGCCCAATGAGGTATCTTAGTGCAGAGTGTGCTGGGGCTGCTGCCATCGTTACCGTACACCCCAGGCCTGGGGTGATGCAGACAGGCTGAAGGCTTTCAGGGAGCACCACATCAGATGAAAGGTGGGAGGGAACAGCTGGATTAGGAAAGCCAGAAAGAATTTGGCCTAAACCACTTTTCCAAATAGTGACTAAAGGAGGAGGATATGATAACCCTCTGCAAGTATTTGAAGGCTATAAACACCAAGTGTAGCTCATGTGGGATAAGATTAGATGTAATGGGATAAATGTATGGGCAGGGGAAAATGTATTTTATGCAAGGACAGAGGTACAAAGTAATAGAAGGTGGTTTCCCAAAGGAGGAGGAGAAGTCTGATTGGGGTACACAAAACTGCTCCAGGTAGAAAAAGAAAACAAGGCCATGGCTGTTGGGACAGTTCAACAGAGAAGTGGATAAGGTAGCCTTTACCTTCAGGTCTTTTTCTGTAAGGTTTGTTGTTCTGTAGAAACGAAAAACTTCTATAAATCATGTTGCTTAAAATCCCTACCAGAACCAAGTTGAGCACAAAAATAGGTAACAAGACTCTTTTTCCGCAGTGGTGAAGAATATTGCTCATCATAGTCTGGAACTTTCCTTGCTTGTACAACGAAGGAGGTGTGACATCCTTCTTTGTGTGGGTTTTGTGGAGGATGGCCCGGAGGATATAAAAAAGGGATAGTTAACTGCAGTCAGCTATCACCTATGTCACTGGCAGCACGCTGGCAGTGCTGAGGTGACTTCATCCCACACTGCAGTCTTCATGGAAATTAGCATACAACATACTGGGAGTGTTTGTTGGCCAGGTACCTGGTGACCAAGCTGTAGTTAATTCCTGGGATTGCAGTGGAAGTCAAACCACAAAAGGGTCACTCCTGTTCTCCAGCTAATTTTTCTTCGTAGTAGAAGTGAGACACAATTTTTCACCTCATGTTTATTCAGACCCTTTGGAAGTGTTCTCTTGTACAGGCATTTTAAAGGGGAAAAAAAAAATCAGGACTTGGATACAATCCTATCACCTGCCGTTTGCTCTGTCCATTCCAGTCAGTAAAAAGCTAAGCAGAAAAGGGCCTTTTTTCCCACTTGGTCTTCTCGTCTTGCCCCATTCCTCTAAATCTGTGTAATCTATAGAAGCCAGGGTATTCAGTGCTGTTCAGACGCTGTATTTTGGCTCATTAAAATGTCAGACTTGCCACTGCACACCCAGGATGCTCATTCTTATTGACATCAATGGACAATAAAATCTGTGGGAGCTAGGGAAGTAGAAAAGGCCCACAACTTTCTTTATGATGAGATTAGTGATCAAAGTAACTTTAAATTATGTTAAACTCCTCTAGTGTCATTAAGCAGAGTTGTCAGGCTGTCCAGCCTAACACAAGGACATAACATTTCAATAAGTTTTCTTGTTTGACTTGGAAAGAAAATGTGTCTGGCGCTCACCTGTGCTCTGCTGATGAGCTGTGTCACAGGTTTTGTGTTGCTGGTGATCGGTAAAACATGAGGAAAATGCATTCTGCTGCTGTGTTTCCAGGTTTTATAATGCATCACACAAACCACTTAATAAATATACAGTAAAGTGGAAAATAAATCGTTCTGAGAGAAGCCTGAGGTGATCTGAAAGCCAAGCATAACAAAGCTGTCACTCAGCTTCTCTGGGACAAAACCCTTCCTTCCCTTATTTTCAGACTGCAGAATTGAGTAAGCAGCTACAAACTCAGTTGTCTTTTACCTAGTTGCTTCCTTAAACCTTATCTAAGGTATTTCTTATATGCAAGACTGCTCACAGAAATAATGCACCACCTGAAAATAAGATTTGATAAGAGCTAAATTACAGTTTGGAAAACTTTACTTTTGAACTCTGTCACCTTCCTCACATTTAAAAGGCTATTTGTACATTCACATTTGGAACAATACATGCCTTGCCCATAGATGAGACTTATAGTACCAAGTATGCCTAATAATGTTTCTGGTTTAATTCTGGGAATTATTTTAATGTGGACTATCTTTTTTTCTAATAAAACAATATAATATAAGATTATGAAATACAATCAAAAGGTTTCTCATGTAATAAATCATTATAATATTTTATTATGTGTGGAAGAGCTGCTCCGAATTTCTGTGTATCCCAAACACGAACTACTTTTCCAGAATACTACCAAGGAACTGTGTTTCCCAGAAGAAAAGCAAAGTGGTTATTTTGTTTCTCATTTTCTGCTGCACCAGACATATCTGAGGTTGGGAATGGAGTGGGCAGTGGTGCTGCTCCAGTGCAGGCATGGACACAGGGTCCTTAGAGAGCTCTCAAATAAGTGCTAAAAGGGGGCAGTGCATGTGTGACACAAGACATTTAATTAGCATGTTAAATACTCACATGTGCATTTCAAAGCAGTGCCAGCTAAGCAGAAAAGCAGCCTAACACACAGTTTGAAGGAAACAATCCTATTTGCAAACTTTTTTTAAATTTTCCTCTAAGTTGACTGTTGTTTTTTGGAGAGCAAAGGGAAATCTGGTTTTTCTGGAAGCAGAACATACATTGAAGTCCTTTATTAAATCAGCTGGCTGAACTGCAACTGCTGAAGGCTATAGCAAGAACTTGCCAGCTTCTTTTAAAAAGCACTGTCCTGTCCTGGGCATGGTTTAAGCTATACAAGTTTATTGTAGATACTGAACTCTGCCTGTAGGGTAGGGGCACACACTTCAGCCTACATCATTGCAGATTTCTGGGACACTGAAAGGCTGCCAGAACAAGATACCTTGCTCCACCTGGACCCAAGTGAAATGGAGATTTCTCTCTTTGATTCATAAGCATCTTAGCCAGATGGGCTTGGAAACTCAACTTGCCAAATTCAAAGTTTGAGAAGGTTCACATTAAATCTTTGGGACCTGACTGTGCTTTCCAGAACTTCTCCTGGCATTATTCCTGTAACAATCACTTCCAGTTCCATTGGCCCAAAAGCCTGACAAAATAAATTCTAAGGAAAGTGCCTCCCTAGTTAGAAAAGCTCCAACCCTTTAGCTTTAGCTGTCCCCTGATTTGATGCTGGCCCAGCACACACCCACTCATTTCTCTTTTTTCAGCCACCTTCACTTGCAGGCCAAGCAGCAGTCTTCTGGGCAGGCAGCAGAGGGCAAGCAGGTATCTACCTCACCTAGTACCAGCCAGACACAGGCATGGTGCCACTGCAGCTTCTGCTGCCCTGCAAACATTTGTACCTGGGACATAAAGGACTCACACTTAAAAAAAACCCCAAAAACTAAAACCAAAAATACCCCCACACAAAGAAAAAAAAAATCCAAAAACATCACCCCACCAAGTCTGGGTTTAGAGACATCAGGAGTTGTTTGAAGTGTAACCATGGATGTAGGAATTGTAAAGATCTGCTCGCTCTCAGAACATCACTGATGGAGGATGCAGGAGTGCAGCCTCAAGGGTAGATGCTTCAGAGGCTCTGGGAAAGGAATTAATGCTCCTTTGCACATTATGTTCCACTATGCTCCCTTTCCTAGTATTGTGGAGTGGCAGTCAAAAACAAAGCTGCTGCCACTGGAGAAGAGGGACTTGTAGTGACTACACAAAGGGCAGCAGTTTTCAACAGCAAGTGGGAGGGTTTAGGCTGGACATCAGGATGAAAATTTTTATGACAAGGGTGGAACAGGTTGTTCAGAAAAGTTGTAGATGGGAATCCCTGGGAGTGTATAAGGTCAGGTTGGATGAGGCTTTAAGCAATCTGATCTAGTGAAAGATGTCCCTGTCCATGGCAGGAGGGTTGGACTAGTTGATCTCCAGAGGTTCTTCCAATTGAGACTGTGCTGTGATTCTTGGAGCCACTGCAGCAGAGTGTCAGTGAGAGGGGAGCTGAGGGTGCTGGACACATTAGAGTACTGGACCACGCATAGAGACAAGAGCTGCAAGACAGTCTTGATCAGGCATGTTTTGGTCATTGAGTGCTGGCCAATTGGATGCAATGCACTCTGAAAACATATTAGATGTCAAGGTCCTGGCGGCTGGAAGCTGATGAAAATGAGAAGACACCTGGGGAAATCTGAGAACAGCAAGAAAGCAGGAGACTGGAGACAAAACTGCAATTTTTAAATCCCTTTCTTCTCTAGAGTTTCACAGTCTCTGGGTTTGGCCTAAGTTGGCATGAAAGATCTGCTGTTTCCTGTGACACATGAAAAATTACATACACACCAGTAACATCAATATTATTATAATTTTTTTAATTGGACTTCACTTGTAATTTTTACTAAAAATATGTATTTTGAGATTTATAGTTCATCTTAGCCTGTTTTTTCTCATTGAGCGTGACCAGAGTTTTGGGAAGAGTGATGAGATACTGCACCTCCAGGCAACGCTCATCACTGCCCAAAGTTAAGTCAGTAGTGCCAATGGGCCACCTGCATCTTTAATAATGTCAGGCAGCTTCAAAACACTGACATCTGTTTGTGAAGTCTGAAGTTTAAATGATTTCTCAGATATGCAAGTGAACACTCTCTACCTGGAACCTTGCTTGGAAAATATTTGACATTTCTATAGCAGGCATTTTCTCACTTAGGAAAAAATTATCCAGAGAAAAGAAGGGCTTTGCTGCTTAGCCAATTCTTGCACATACGACAAGTGAGCTCCTCTATCCTCTCTTTTCTCTACATTGTCATGTTTCTATGAGAGAGAGAGACACCACTGCCATTAGTCTGCTTGTGGGCTTTACCCTCCTGCAGGAACTCTGCTCCACTGCTCATTCACTGCCATATTTTGTTTTATTTTTTGCTCAACAACTCAGTATCAAAACAGTAAAACTGGGGGATTTTTGGTTATTTAACTAAGGATGCTTTTAATTGCTCAATAATGTAACAAATCTTGTAACTGGATTTGAATTTTTGCTCAAATACTAAAATACCTGGCAGAAATTCAATATTTCTTACATTTTAAGCAGACCTTTATACAGTGCTTTTACAATATTTTAAAGGATCTCTTTTTTTCTTCTTTTTTTTTTCCTTTTTTTTTTTTAATAGCTTTGTGGGAATTGGGCTGTATAATAACATGAAGATTTGGCTAAAATCCAATCCAGATCAGCTGCTATTACAGAAACAAATCAAACAGGGTAGGTTTTTTTTGTTCTCTTCAAAACAAGAAACAGAGCTGGAGCTGCATTGGCTGCCAGTGAGTCAAAGGTTAACCCAAACATGTCAGATCTGCAGCTGGGTTCATCCTTCCCCCCAAGGCCAAGAAGGGCGTACCTGTTGCAGTCATCCATGCACAGACAGAGCATGATTGCTGTGCATGGCTATATAACAAAAAAACCAAACCTGCCCCATACACCAGAGCAGGGTGTTTGGCGCTGAGCTGGTTATAAAGCCAGGCTGGAATCAGCACCGTGCTCTCTCAGCAGCTCCAGCATTAAGCAACTTGTCAAATCAGACCCTCATGTTTAACTAAATTGCAGCAGCAGCACCATAAACCCAGCGCTGGTCTAGGGGGTGTTCCCTTCCCTGCTTTCCCCACCATGGCTTTCCCAGCTTCAGCCCTGCTTCAGCCCCCGTGCATCAGCAGTGCCCGATACACAGCATCGTTCAAATGCATATTTCTTCCTTATAAAAACATAGAACAAGATATTTGGCTTCTCTTACCAGAAGCTTGGGGTATAATTAATCCACCCTATCTTGCATTTTTAATTATGTCTGCACTTAAGTATCCAAGTCTTTCACAACCTCAATAGGTTTAAGATGCAGGGAAAATATTACAGCCATTTTCACAGGGAGAAAGGCTGTGGCATAGAGCCTCAGAGTAAGTAGGCCAAACTTCAGAGAAAACCTGGAACATGATTGAGAACAGAACCCAGATGTACCCAGGCTCATGCTTCCTTTTAATACAGCACTAGGATCCCTCTCACTCATGATGCCAGTATAATGGTATTTCCTCTCCTGGAATGGTGTGTTCAACTTTGGCCAGCACCTCTCTTTCCGAGAAGTCAGATAGAGAGAAGGAGAAAAAGACCAGAGAAGTGCAACCAAGACAAGTTCCCTTGTGCAGAGGATCTCCATACAAGGCAAGGAAGAGGCACAGGAGCCTGTAGAGCACTGTGAGGTGTGCTGTGTCTGGTGGAGCAGCAGGCAGACCAGCAGGCTGGCAGCACAGGGCTGAGCTTCACCCAGACACAGGATAAGAAGGTTCGATGATGGAATTTGGGGTCAGCTTGGGTCTTCTACTTTCTCTCTGCAGTTCTGCAGTAAGGCATTTAACACTTAAGGGTTTGCCTACCAGGCTGGGGGGAACTTTGGCAGGGTGTTTTAAAATGCAAGTTTAAAATGTGCCACCTGCCTTGAGCTAACTCCCCAGGTCAGTCCAAATGCAAGACAGAGCTCTTGTGAGTGACTATTCCAAAGGTGCACTTAGGCGTCTTGTTTACAGATAGTTGTGACAGTATCATATATACTGTATATAGAATCTTAGAATTGTTTTGGTTGTAAGGAACCTTAAAATCATCTAGTTCCAAACCCCCTGGCATGGGCAGGGATGACACTTATTAGATCATGTTGCTCAGAGCATCATCCAACCTGGGCTGGCTCTTCTAGTTCATGCTTGCAACCAGTGGCCAAATAGTAGAGTTGGGAAGATGCACAGTTTTACTGAGGACACTGTTTTTTGACTCCAGACCTGTGTCAGAAGCACTAAAATGTACACTGTGCAGTGTGCTGTAAGGTAGCTGAGCAGAGCGCACATGCCAGGCTTGGAAAATCACTGTCACTACAGGGCGGGGAAGGACCTGATGGGCCTCCTCACCCCAACTGGCTGCAGGGCTGCATCCTCTAGGAGCAGTGAGCCTGTGCAGGAGCAGGCAGCATACCTGATTTATGAACAGTGGATGTCACACCTTGCTCTTCTTCCTGCCTGCCTTGCAAAGGGTTGTGACCACCGCTTTCAACCACACATGAGGAATTAAATGAAGCCGTGACTGATGTCCCAATGGAAGCCATGACATGCTCTGCGCAGAGCTGTCAGGCAGACCATGGTGTGATGATGGCACTGTGAAAAGCTGCCTTCATCTGGCAGACACAGAGACAGGCACCACTGAAGGTGTGCCATGGCCTTCAACAAGACAAAGCACCCAGGACCATACCCAGCCTCCCCAGGTGGCTGCAGACACAGGTGCCAAACCAGATGCTGTCACACCGTCAGCATTTTTGCTCACTCAGATATGCCTGGCAGTCCTACCAGACTCTCAAGCTGTTGGATCATGCTAGACAAAAATTAGGCTCTCCAAGGAGTTTGGCCCACAAATTAGTGTCTTTTCAGGGCATTCTTCATTCCTCCCACAGACTGTGAAATACCAACTCCCAGGTACTTTTTTTAAACAGCTCTTCATTGTACCTGTGCCGCTGCATGAGGGTGTAATGAACTTGGCAATGGGCACCGTCGCTAGACAGACAGGATGAGTGCCTTAAGCACAAGACCATCAGACAGAGATGGTTCATCCCTCCAGCAGCAGAGTAGCTCAGGACTGTCAGCATTTGGCTCTACTTTAGGAGGTGGAGGGGGCCAGAAGACCCCAGAGCTGCATCAGAGCTCTGGGCTGCTTCATCGTTTTGATTCCAATCATCACAAATTCCAAAGGCACCCTCTCCTCCACCATATCCAGATTTTTTATTGCCTCTGTAGACTGAGGTAACCTTGCCTGACACCGTGTCCTTTGACTTGTATCTTCATTTCCAAGAAGTCCTGCTTTCCATCACGGAACACACAGTGGTCTTGGCAATTTTTTCTCTCCTTAAAGCCAGAGGCTGTCTGTGAGAAAGCATCTCTTCCCACATCTGCATGTTTTGTACTGACTTTGAAATCTGATCTTTACCTATGGTTCTGCTCCGCTGATTTGTGCACACATTAATGTGAATGTGGGAATTCCATGCAACTTGAGACAGAGATTCCCTTGGTAACTACATCCATGATCTGCCTTAACCCTGGAGCTTAGTGGTCTCCTGGCAGCCTGTATCACCCATTGTTAGTTTGCACAGATCTTTCCTCTACCACTCGCCATCTCATCCTCCCATAAATATTTGTCAGTAGTGTCTAAAAATATCTTCTGCCACGATGCTGAAGAAAAACCTTTTAAAAACCGGTGTTTGCTGTTTATAATGCTAATTCTCTATTAGAACCCTCAGACCGAGGCCTGCCTGTGCTGGGCAAGACAAACACTTGTTCTTTCTTTGGGACAAGGGGATGATGGTCCAGAATGAGTGGTGCTCTATGAGACAATAATAAAAGTGATAAAGAAATAATCAGAGTAATGCAGGGGAAAGTCCTTGCTAGAACACTGATAAGAAAGATCAAGTAATTCCCCTAAAAAGCAAGTTATTCCAAATATTATCTTCCTTCACCCAAATCAAGTAACCAGGACTTGCTCTAGTTTGACTGACTGGTTTGACTGGTTTTCTGTTGTCAGAATCTGCTTCCCCACTACCTCTTCAACTTCTGATTCTCTTCACTTTCAGAGCCCACAAACATGATTTCAATTAGAATTAAAATTTAATTTACAACATCCAAAACAGTCACATTTGGAAACTAATTCCCTGATGCTCAGAAGCACATCACATTATAATTTATCAACCATCACATTTTTAACTATGTCAGACATTTGTCATAAAATCACCATTAAATGGATATCTAAAGGCTTCTAATAAATGTCAAAATGAACTTGCAGATGCCTATTCAAAATATATTAGGAGCCATTAAACAGCAATTAAAAGGAAGTTTCACAAATAATATTTTATATTAGATATGTTGTAGAGCCAGGCAGGGAAGGGCCAGTGACATTTTAAGGACCTTCTGGAAATGCTCCCTTGTGTCATATATTTCTGCAATGATGGACTGCATACCTCCCTGGAGAGCATGCCATGTTCCTGGACATCCCTACATGATGAGGCCCTGGGCACTTCTGATGTGGATGTTGTAATTCACTGCTTTAAGGCGCAGCATGAACAGTATGTGAGGTAATGGCATTATTCTCACTCTCCCTCGTGCCCTTCTGCTCTAAGGGAAGGACCTGTCCCAGACCTTCCCCAGCATTGCCCTCCAGGGTGCTGGGCAGTGCTGCAGCAGGCAAGGATGTGGAGCAGGAGGGGATAGCTGCCAGTGTGGGAAGAGAGAAACAAGACACTGATATTTGCTGGAGTTTGGAGGGGATGGGTAGAGGAAGATCTTCAGAGGGGTGCAGAAGGTTTTGGGGAGGATGAGCAGAGAAGGGGATATGAACTGCCATTCTCCCTCTGGAAATGTGAGGTGAATGAGAAAGAAAGAGGGTTACTGAACTGGAGAGATGGACGTCTTGAAGCTATTTAGTTATTGAACCATGCATGTGCACTAAACCCTGATTAGTTTTCTAATGGCTTCAGGAGAGAGCTCACACCACTGGCACTTTCTGCCCAGCCATCTCTTTCTCTAGTCCACATATTAACAAAACTCACTCCATGTGGCTGGTGCAATCTGGTATGAGCACGTGCTGGCTCTCTCAGGAGGGCACTGAAAGTCATCTTTGCCTTCTGAGTCGAGGCTCTCCAGAAACAGCTCTGCACTGAAAGGCATTGATGGTCCGTATTTTTCCATTGTGTCCATGCTACTTCTGTTCTGGAGCTGTGGTTTAAAAGGTGCATCTTCCAGGCATATTAATACACATGCACATGTAAGTACAATTTATATGCAGCTCATTGCAGGTAGGATACCCTTAGTTTATTTTGCAACACAAAGATTACTTTAATTTCTATAGAAACATATAATAATTTATGTTTAAATAAATCTCTATGATCAGTGAGTTCAACTGCTAATTCAACACTGCCAAGTCCACCACTAAACCATGTCCCTATACCTTGAAAATTACTCACAGACATGTAACCTTTAGGAGTAATGATTAACATAAATATAAATGTTAAATATGAACATTAACAACAGCAATTCTTAACAAGAATTTCTTAGGATTCACATTCCTATATTGGTCTGCCCACAGGTTAGAAATATTTTAAAATATGAACTTCATCCTAGCTTGTTCAATTCCAACGCCAGGTTCTCTTTAAAACAACAGCTTGCTTTCTCCCTCCCTTTCTTTTTTTCTTCTTTTCTTCTTTTTTTTTTTTTTTTTTTTTTTTTCCCCATTTGCCCTTATAAACAGGAGGGAGGGAAGAATGGGACTAGATGTGACTATTAATCCTGCTGGGGTTCAGGCCAGTGCGGTGAGAATTAGGTAAGCAGGAGGCTGTGGAGCCCAGTGGGGACAGCACGTTCTGGCGGGGTCAGGAGCACAAGCAACAAACCAGCGTCTTACACAAGGAGGTCTCAGGAGCCAGCAATAGATCCATTGTGTCAGTACACAAATATGTTGTTATGCTCCACCTTCTGTCCTGTTTGTTTCTTACAGTACTATGACTACTTTCGTCTCCCACTGACGTAGCTGAGAATTGGTCCTGACACAGAAAAGAAAGAAAAAACTCTCATTCCCCCCACCCTCCCCATCACTCACGCTGTAAAGGACCTGTTTACACAACTGTGGAAGAGGGTGTGTATTTGCATATTAAATGGGATCAAGAAAATATGCAACATATGTTGCAAATAGAACTAATGTCTAAACACACATGCAAACCTGGGCTAACGGGTCCTGCCAAAATATTTTAACCATCTGTTTTTACTTAGCTGTTTTTGAACAAATTATGTTTATTATGTTAATTTATTTTACTGTCAACAACAGCAAATGACAGAGTTGCCGCTAAACAGCATCATTATATATCACATTCTGGCATAATACCAGCAGGTTCTTCTAATGCGACAGGAATAAATGCATATTAAAATGTCAATTTGTTTAAAATCTAGTTCAGGATGGTAAATACATCTGCACAAATTCATCATGTTCTAACAGATACTGTTTGCATGCAGGCTATTTTAAGATAAGGCATTCCAACAGGACCTGAAGAGGCAAGAGCACAGAGGTCCTGCCTGTACTCCTGGCTCCAGCTTTCAGGTGGATCCCAAGAGGAGGGGAAAAGAGGACCACAGTGGGAGCTAATTCATGTTTTAGAAGTTGTGATTAAACCTCCCCCGAGTCTATCTTTATTTGCAGCATCCAGGAAATCTCCCTTAGATTAAGAAAAACTGAAATTGAGATCAGCCACAAAATAATACTGCTCTTCATTCTAAGTCCATGTCCTGCTCCCCAGCATGCACCATTCCTGCAGGAGCCTCTGTTCCCAGCTCTTCACTGGGCTGTTGCAGGGAAGGAATACCCACTGCTACAGGCAGCTGCTGCTGCAAGCACATATCCAGCACAGAAGTTCAGTGAGGGATGCTCTGGAGGCCCCAACAATCCTCCAGCAGTTAAATTGCATGATATTTTCTGGGTCAGCACTTCTTTATCATGATCAAATAATTTTCAGCTTGTTGACCAAAACCAAACCTTTATCTCAGCAGGATTTTTCTTGCTGACATCCCTAAGAGGAAATATCTCTTCTCTGGAAGGGGCAGGTGGATCTGTCAGTGGCTTCCTTGCCCTCCTGGCTGCCTGCCTTCACCATCCACAAGTTCAAAATCATTCCTCTCCTGATTACCAAAGTCAGAGCTTGTTCTCCTAAATCAGCCTGCTCCCCAGGTTCTGTTCCCATGTAGACAGCTGCTCACAGCTTCTGTGACAAAAGCAACCTTTTCTCCAAATAAATAACTGATGCTGAATCCCATCTTCTTCCACACAGGCAGTGTGAGCTGGCTGCATTCCCCTCTGGCTGCGTTTCCCTTTCAGTACAATTCTTAGGATGATGTAGACTGCATTTTGCTTCATTCCTCTTTCAGGACCATGCTTGCTGGGCTGACCTTCCTTCACACAGTGAGAAAATCCTGCTTTCCCAGCTCTGGGCTGTGCATGCTTTTACAGGACTTCACAGGTCGGTCAGGAAAGTGATGAGAAAACCCCAACCTGCTTCACTTCATCCTTTGCAGTCATGGGAAAATAGCTATGGTTCCATACAGCTGGAAGCAGAGATTTTTATGTGCTCCAAGAGACAACTTGAAAAACTGGAGCACTGAGGAGTCCTCTGGGTTTTCAGCCAAAAAACATAAAGAAGATAGACTGACTTTCCTGCCTAAATATTCTTTATTTATTTCTCTCTTCTGCCCATGCCTGGAGCACTGAATCGTAGAATCACTGAGGTTGGAAAAGACCTATAAGATCATCACATCCAACTATCAATCTGGCACCACCACCAGGCTCACCATTGAACCACATCTTTAAGTGTCATAGCTGCATGTTGTTTGAGCACTGCTTTGGATGTGTTCCACCACTTCTCTAAGCAGTCTGTTTCAAAGTGTTACAATACTTTCTGTGGAAAAAAAAAACCAAATCCTAATATCTAAGATAAACCTTCTCTGGGACAGCTCAAGGCCTCTTCCTCTCATCCTGTCACTTCTTACCTGGGAGAAGAGACTGACCCCACCTTACTATAACCTCCCACACACCACCCTGCCCTCCATCTTGTGCAGCCCTCTAGGGCTGTCTTGATGATGGCAGCTATAGACACAGCAACTGGGACAATGTGTGACAGGCTTTGAAATTGTCCCTGCTTTTATACAGATCTTGGAGAGGAGAAAAGAGCAAAATGAGCCTGAAGCCTTCAGAAATACTGAAGAATCAGAATAGAACAAGATGAAAGAAGAATGAGTGGAAAAGTCCAAAATGAGACCATAAGCACAAGTAATTCTCTCTGGCCATCATGAACCATCCTGTTTGCTCCAGGAGCTGAAGAAAGGTGTGACATGTAAGCCAGTGACAGTGTAATACATTACAGGATAAAGCACAACATAAAATACAATCAGACCACAGTCCTGCAAAGACCAATGCATATGCAATACTATGCACATGAATGGTCTTGCTGAGGCCTGAGGAATTACTCTGGCACAGATGGCTGAACACATGCACAAAACCTTGGAAAGCCAGAGCCCGGGAGAGGTATGGTCAAGGAGGAGCTTTCCTGCTCTGAGCAGTACTAACACAGAGTAACAATGCCTCTGATGTTGAATTGGCTGAGAATCAACCAGTAAGAAATTACAATATTCCTTTCCAGGAATTAAGGAGCAGGCATCCTGGGAGAAGATTTTCCTTAAGACAAGGAACAGGGTCCTTTTGATTAACCTCAGCCTTTTGAGAAGTGTAGCAAAGAAATACTGTCCACATGAATGTTTTGATACCTCACTGACAAATACTGTAAGCCATGTCACCTTTGTTTAAATGCCTTTCTCTGTCATGACAAGAGCTGTTCATGCAAGATGGTAAAGGAATCCTTGTTTATAACAACCATAATAGCACTAGACTTTGTCAAGTGCAGCAACATGTGAGAGGCAGTGTCATGTACTGCACAGCTTAGAGGAATTCTCCCTCCCCTCTCTAAATTCTGGTTTTATGATAATGTATATGTCAGGAGTTGAAATCCTGAGAAAATAAACCTCAGTCCAAGTACTCATCCAGCATACAAGAGATATTCCATAAAATGTATGGGCTGATTTCATGCACATGGCTGCTCGTTTTACAAGGGGATGATTAAGATGGTCATGGTTATGTTGGCTTTTAGTCCACAAATGCCTCAGCTGTTCTGGATTCATTTAAAATCATAATGTACCTCTGTGTGCTAAAAGCGAGCAGCCAGCATTGCTCTGCTCTCACTGTCTTGCAAATCCAGCCCTTTGCCAGTGAGGGTGTTTCCAACATGGTTCATTAGTCACTATTGACCTACATGGTCCATGTCTTTCTTCTCACACTCTGCCCTCCATCTCCCTCTGCTCTGGCACCAAAAGGACCCATGGAGTGGACAGGGCTGCCTTTGGGAAGAGATTAATTTTTTATTGCAGTTTGCTGGCTTCCACCCCCCTTCCTGACTTACTCTTTGATGTCTCCCAACTGGCATTTTGCAGCCTGCCTCCTGAGGGAAGTCAGCCCACCCTGTCCTGGCCTTCTAGCCAGAGCACGCCAAGCTGCTCTGCTGGTACTTTCAGGATTTTTCCCTTCCTACACTGAAAATTCAGCACTTACACCTCAGTCCAAAAGAGAAGCATGTCCAGCACCATTGGGAGAACCAATTTTTCACATTCAGGAGTGGCGAAGGCTTTTGTGGCATAGTCTGGGTGGTGCAGCATCATGCAGTGTTATTCCACGTCCCCTCCTCAGGAGTCATACAGATAGTGGGATTGATTAAACAGGCAGGCTGTAGTTCACAAAACATAACGGCCTTCTCCCATTTTAATCTGTTTTGGTCATCTTGGGCTTTTCAAGCACATTCTATTTGATACTTCCTGCTTCAGAGGTTTTTCTTGCTGCAGCTGCCTAGCATCCCTTTCCCTCACCCTCCTCCACATCTTGTCCTGCATTTGGTTTATCTCTTCACTCTAAAAAGGAAAGGCATTTATTGCTCCATTCACATTCTGATCATCATGTAACAGAAATAAACTGCTTGTTCCTATATAATCATAGATCGCTTTGCAGAACACAGGCTTCAAACATCAGAGGTAGAAATCTGTAATGTTTTCTTCTGAAGCAATCTTCATTTCTTAAAAAATCCAACAAAACAAACCCTAAAACCCCTAAGTCAGTATCTTCCCGCAACTGCAGCTGATTTCCTGTGTAAACTAAAACCATGTGATATTCCATAAATGCTTCCAGCTCTAAATTACAGGAAATGAAAACCATCATGGAAAAGGAAAGCTTTGGACTAAATTCCCAGATCAGATATCGTTGTAACTCTATTTCAGTCTGATTACAATTTGGATGCTTTCTAACATACCTGTTAGTAATTAAAGGAGCTGATAGCAGCTGTTGGAGCACAACGTCTCCCAGGGCCTTGCAGTGGGACAGAGACATCTTCCACACCCAGGGCAGTGCCCCAGAGGTGCCACAGATGAAATCATGAGCTGAGTGTGATCAAGGGAACCATTTTTATGTAGCCATTGTGAAGGTCAGGTTCTGAACTTCCAACTGTGTTATATTGTGTGTGTGCACACAGTAACACTTTGCAGTCAGCTGGCCACACACCCACACCCACACATCTAGGTGCTCTTCCACCATCAAGGATTCTTGGCAGTGCAGCTCTTCATTGCTCAGTAACACTTTTTGCAATGAGAAAGAATGAGTTGTGCAAGGGAATATGATCCAGTGCTGGTACAGAGCATATACATGGCAAGAACATAAGGAAAGAGAGGAACTGATCTCACCTCATCCCACCTGAATTTGGAATACGTGCATGGTCCTTTGGGAGTGGTGCTGACTGCTGCTTCTCAGAGCCTTCTCAGAGCCTTCTCAGAGCTACACTAACCCCTTGGAAAGCTGAGAGTTAGGCCATGTCATCCACTGTCACATGCACCATGCAGTGTGAACGTGCAGATGTGCACATTTTCCTCAGAAAGGGCACCCACAGCCCCTCAGAGCTGTGCACTGCAGAGTTAACAGACTGATGCCTTCAGGTGGCTCTCTGTAGCTCTCACTTGCTGACAAGTCAATAGCCAAGCTGAGATTTATGGACACTTGTCTCAGTGTTCTCATCTCATAAATGAATGCAGAAAGGGGATTTCCATTCCAGTGACCAACACATTCTCTTCATTTCTGAAGAGTGTCTATGTCCTTCAACACACTAAATCAGCCTGCCACTGCTAAGAAATAGGGACTTCAATTAAACAAATTAATTGCAATGTTCTACACAATCTCTTAATTGATTCACCAGGAGATTTTTTAGTTTGTTCAGCCAAGATCATGATAATTTTCCTATTGAACTGATGCAGTGAAGATAATTATCAGACTGAAAAGAAGTTGAGGCAAAGTAGTAATTCTAAGGAGAGTTTTGGGTACACTATCATTCATTTCTTATTTCAAATATCACAGGAGCAAATCTCCACTTTTACTGGGAAGGGAGTCTTGCTGGGTGCCAGACCAATGCCTGTATACCGCAGTCACCCTTTGAGATGTTTTAACCATTGCTGTCACTTCTTCACACATAAAATGTTTGGGGTAGTCCTTAGCATCTCTGGGTGTAAATTAAAGCTGTCCTGTTCCTGGTACTATGAAAGCATTTCTATAAACCAGAGTATCTCAGCAGCCATCAATATATCATTCACATTTAGTCTTGCATTGATTTCTGTCTTGTTACCAGAATAAGGCAGATGCTTCAGCAGGACAGAGGGTCACATATCCAATGCCAAAGGCACCAAGACAATTTGCACAAATTGAGGACTTCAGCCAATACTTTTTATAAGCTGTTCCTGCTGAATGTCCCAAATGAGGGGATTCAGTGCCAGCAAAATCATTAAAGTGAACAGGTTTGCCTTGTTCCCTACCCAGCAGACATTTCTGTTAGGATAGGTCATTAGTAATTCCTGAGGTCATTAGGTTATCACATTGAATCTTAATCCATCTAATTCATCCCAGTGCACTCCCATTTGTTTCTAGTGCTTGCCTTTTAAAATACCATTAAATCATGTCACAGGCCGCCTCTGCACCTGCCAAGAAAGCTGCATGCATTCTCCGATTTTCTTTGCCAGGTGAATTCTATTTAGTATATTCCTGGAGAAGACAGCTCATTGCAAATCCTCTTTCTCCTGTTTCTCCTTCCCAGGCACACTTGCTCATGCACTCTGGGGATTTTAACTTTTACATACCCAGCTTAGCCCTGGCTCAAGTCAATCAGTGTTGTCCTGAGCAGATGCCAGTGGGTTTCCATTGCCTCAAGCGAGCCTGGGTGTCCCACTTTCTCTTGCTGAGATAAGTTATTAGGGCAAAGAAAGAAGAAACTCTCTGCCTTTGATAGTGTAATGCAAAAATAAAGAAATCCCAGTAAAACCTTCCCTTCTTGTGCATAAAACCCTTTGGTAAAAAATTCTTAGCAGGATACTATAAATAGAGAAACTCCACCGAGATTGGTGCACAGCTTTAACCAAACATATAAATTAGTCAAGAAATGGCATTCTCAGTTGTAGATAGCTTATAGTGAATTAGACCAGGGCTTTTACAGAACAAAGGAACCTAAAAAAACCCCTAATCTCACTTTGACGGGAAAAAAGTCTCTGATCACTCCACCTGCCACTTCTTTCTGTGCCAAGAAAAACTCAAGTATACACCAAAAACACTGAAGGAGAGTTGAGTGTTGCATTAAATTTATGGACCACTAGAGACTAGGGTTGAATGTGCTGACTGAACTTATTCTAATAACTTAGATGGGAAAAATCCATACTGCAAATCACCTTACTTAGGTTGGTTTAACAAGAACTATTTACCCAAGAAAGAAAAAAAATCACGAGTGCCGATTGCTTTCTCTCTCACCCAAGAAATACACACAGCCAGAGCCTGCTATTTTTTTTCTAGCTGCAAAATACCACCGAGTGGGAAGAGGACTAATTTTTTAGACCAGGCAAAGGATTTTTCATAGGAAACTAACAGGCTTTGCAGAGAGCTCTGTTTGTGCATGTGACAAATGTTTTCTATTGGTACAAGATTTGAAGGCACACAGGGAATCAGGACATCCTAGTGTTGTGCTAATGTTGTCTTAGACATCGTGGTGAACTTTAGGGAGTGCACTGGACTTTGTGTTTCTGAGCCCACACCACTTGGCCAGACCTCAATGCTCTTGGACCATTCTGGGTGTCCAAGTTTGGACCACAATCCTAAAGTTATTTGATACTACCTCACATCCTTGCCAGGGCCAGTGGAATGTAATTCTGGCTTCCAAAAAGAAGGGAGTGGCTTCGGGTCATAAAAACATGGCAGTATTGTCCACCATTATTGGTTTTCTTATCTCATTGCTTTTTTCCAGTAAATTGTTCTTATCTCAGTCTGTGATCTCTGCCTTTTAGGCTTCCCATTGTTGGGGCAAGGAAGTGGCTCGTGGTCTTTTTAGTGAGAACACTAAACTGGGGAATACCATGCCTAAACCATGTCACCATGCCTATTACCTTATGGCAAACACTTGTTTAGTCTCTCACTTCATGTACACACGCTGTGGATCTTAGTTTGGGTGGGCAGGGGGCACAGTCTGGAGGTAGATTGAGTACACTAAGATGGGGGTGAATGGGTTCATTGCCAATGACAGAGGCAAAAGTCACCTACAGCCTAAATTACATCAGCTGAAGAGAGCAGACCCTGATTTCACAGGGTCAGGTCTTGTCCCCAGACCTTGTTCAGTAAGACACACACATGTAAATCTGGTCTGCTCTAGACAAGGCAAGGGAATGAGGAATTGGGAAGCACCCTTGGGAGGACCTGGGGAATGTGAGGAAGGAAAGGGGTGAAGGTGCTAAAGCTGAATTCATTCCATTAAAACCTCAGCACAAAAGATGGGCAAAGCTGCTCTAATTAAAAATTCAGATATTCAAAGTCTTGCTGATGAAGCCAGAGTGTCTAAGAGCAGTCTCTGCTCCAGCCATGGTCTGTAGCAGCTTGTTCAGTGCCTGCGTCCACAGGGAGGGCAGTCCCTGCTAAAATTGCCAGGGAGGTTTCAAATTAGCACCAGTTGAGGCAAGTTATTGGGGGGTGTTTCTTCATGCAGACACACCTCCCCTGGGACACAGCATGAGACCACCCACTCGCATTGCATAAACCACCAACAAACCACGGAACTTGTAGGAGCCACTCTCAATCACTACCATACTAGATTTGAACCATCCCCTGAAAGGTGAAACGTTAATGAGGGCTAATTTTTCAAATCATTGCTGTAGCATTAGGAAGGAACTCTGGTAACCTTTTGGGGGCTGCTGACTTACTGCCTAGCGTTCATTTGGCTGATCCTACAGGCTACAATCATGATAGGATAGTGTCCCAAGAGAGCAAATAAAATCCAGGAGGTACGTTTTTCTTCTCAGCACTTGCCTGCTATAATGCTGAACCCTTCATTAAAAATGTGATAAGCCATGGAATATATTTTCCTGTAAATTATAGCCTTTAATCTTTAATGTTAGTGACAGAAATTTTACCATTAGCAGGACTGTATTTTGCTCCACACTTTAAACATTCTTTAGTAACCATGTTTTCCTGTCCTCTTTCAGACAGATGGTAACTATTTCAGCTTGAATTCCTTTTTATATTAACATAAAGAGAATTTGAAAAAACAAACTAAGGTATAATATAACTAAAATAGAAGGACTTAATAGCACTGAAATGTGAAACACTTTTTTCATAGCTATGACCACCCTTTGACTTTGCTGTTACTAGGTGTGTGCCTTGAAACCAAAGCCAGTTTTGTAAATACTGCTGACGAGGAGGAATCAATCCACCTCAATCCCCAAGTCACGCTGCCTTAACTTGGGCACAAATCTTAGAGGACAAGTTATTGGCTGATCAGTTGGAAAATTTGTGTATTTATGAAGAATGTGAGAGCCATGTTGGAGAGTAGTACTTGATCCAACCATTAATAATAAGGCTGGGAAAGAAGGAATTTCTAAAGTTTAATCCCAGCTCCATGTTTCTCCATGTCCTTCACACATGCCCTTCCAGCTTCCCTTGCAGTTTTGACCCCTGTAGTTGTTAAATGCAGATAATAGCATTGACAGCTTCATGTTGCACCAGTTTTGCAAGGGGTCATTAATTGTGACACATCTACTTACAAAGGTAGCATCTCATTTCACTGTGGAGTCACAGCCAACATCCAGAAAACGCTATGGGATTGGCCACAACCCTTTTAAAGTTAGGAGAGGAATTATGAAGAAATACTTTAAATCTGAGATGGGGACCGGGGACTGGGGCAACATATCTCTTTATGTGCCAAGTATAACGGGGTCCAATCTGCTGGCGCATGATTGCTGTGCCCATAATGAACAGGAGGAATGGCGAGAGATTTCAGTCCTTGATCCAGAGTTTCTTTTAAAAACAAACTTTCAAGCACTTTTCAGGCCTTGGGGGTGTGTGATACCCTCCTACTGTCACCTGCCCATCCTGTAGCCTGGTCCTTGGTCCTTCGCAGTGGCTGAAGGTACCTGAGCTGCCAAGGTGTGAGCCAGGTGTGGCCAGAATCCACCTGTGGATTCTAATAGTCAGCTGCGGAGATGGCCAGGGAAAAGTGATCTGCACGGCAGACAGTGGCCTTCATTGCTCATGAGCTCCCAGTTTTTAAGGAAGAAAAAGGCCATTTGTGTATTTTGGCCTCCAGTGACTTTAGTTCCTTTGTTAAAAGTATGAAGGGGGATAGAGCCCCATGAAATGACAGACATTAGTGATACTATCGCAGGCAAAAGCAAATAGATGTTTCTGCATTGTTAGATTAATTTTTCCCCCAGTTTTTCCATGCTAAATTTGGTCTTAAAGACCATACATTTTAGACATTAATGGACCTTTTATGCCTCTTATCTGTAATTTTTACTATTAATTTTAAGACCACAAAGCTAATATTAGAAGATCATAAGTCTCATATCCTTTTTGAAGGAAAACTTAACGTTTTCAAAATTCCATTTAAAATTCTAGCCATGGCAGTGTACAAGGGCTGTAACTACTGAAGGTCCTATAATACTGGAGCAGTGTTGTTCCAAGTATCCATTCAATGAGAAAGATGCTCTAATTAAAGCCTTCATGAGCCTTCCCCAATAAATCAGTATTGTTTCAATCTTTGATTTTCATTAACAGGTCTATATTAGAAGGTTGACATCATAAATTTTAAATGCCACTGAGGCTCTGTTGTGATTGATAGTGTCAATGTTTTTCTGTTACTCGAATTTGCAGCTATTGTCAGTGTAATTCCTGCTACTGCATCTGGAGAATTATGTATATTACACCAAATATTGACATCTTTTTCTCGGTTTAAGCAGATTATTTTCTACAGCTGTAATGCAGTAGCTTTCAAATGTAGCTGATGATCCATATCTACCAGTGCAAACACTAAATCATCAATGGGGTTAATTAGCACAAGGTGAGAAAAATTTTGCCCTCCATGAAGTTGCAAGGCTCTTGCTTGGGAAGGGAGAGGACATGTGGACCCCACTCCCCCTTGTTATCATCAGCTTTGTCATAATTAATTTTGTTACATATATTCCCTGTCTGCAGGGTTCTATCTGTTTATTTTTCTGTTAGTAAATCAGTATTCCCTTTAGCATGGTCAGTAAATAATAATAAATATTAATTATAGGCAGTTCTGGTTTTATCACACCATACCTGTCAAAAGCCAAAAATTTACCTCTTCCTTTATTATAATATTATAAAATAATGATTCAAATTTCTAATCTTTTACTGGACATCTGAATATAAATAATCTCCCATTTTTGTCTCTTGGACTCTCAACAGCTTTATCTCTGCTACTAATGGCTTCTTATGTCTCCAGAAAGAATAAAGCATTAAAAAAAAAAAAAAAAAAAATTAAAAATTTAAANATTTCCCCAAAAAAAAAAAAAAATAAAAAAAAAAAAAAAAAAAAATTAAAAATTTAATCAAAGACAACTCAAATGGCACTTTTGCTGTGCGGACATAAACAGAGTTAATGGTTCCCTCAGGACTCATTTTTGAGAACCATAAAATCCTGACACTTAAGAAATAAGAGTTAATACACACTTTAAGAAGTGTTTCTCTATTTCAGGAAAAGACTGAAGTCTAATACATAATTGGCTGAATCTTAAAACATTTATGATGGTGGGAAGACGGGGTTTTATTACACATTTCATCTTCACTTCTTCATTTATTCTGACAATAAAATCAAATAATCAGTAATAGGCTGATATTTTGGTGTCAAATGGAACCTAAACCACACACCAAAATGGAAAATCATTCAAGCAATATGTGAACCTTTAGTGATTGAACCTTAACTAAGTAATGGACTAGAGGAGGAGCCACTTGGGCATTTTATCTTACTCCAAGGACTCTTTCTCTCACTTTAAAGTGCTACTTGCATCAAAAATTGTGGGGAAGTCTTCATGCCATTGGCACTGCTGGACAGTAGCATTTTCAAATTAGTTTCCCACAAGTTTTTCTTTCTACTTCGGAGAAAACAGTACAATTAAAGCTGTCATACAAAGGAGATGCCGAGGTATCTGCTTACTCTCCAGCTGCAAAAATATGTGCCTTGCTGAGACAACTTACTTCAAGACTCCTTTCTCACTTTTTAATGGTGTTAACTGGAAATTACTAGAAAATTTCCAAGTGCAAATTTGATCTGGATTCTGGAGACTAACCAAATGAAAGGTGAATTTAGACTAAAAATAGTATAAGCAGATTACAGGCTTATAACTATAGATGAAAGATTATATTCTGTGTGGGAGTTTTGCAGGGCAGTCAGGCAAAAGTGTTCAATGTCACTAACCAGTTTGTTTCTTTTCATTAAAAATAAAAATATTTTAGGACACAAAGTCTCAATAAAGAAAGATGGAAATGTTAACATCTACTGGAGTACCTAATTATCTTTTAACCCTGTACTGTTTTGCAAGCACTTTCCCAGTTTTCATTCCAAAAAATAAATAAATGCACACTGTGCTACTTAATAGCATTAAGAGCATCAGTCTGCTCCACTGGCTGGATCTGGATCAAACAGTGGAGATCAAAAGGAATATAAATGTACTTGATATTCCATCGTATCCAGAAATAAACTGCGTGCAATAGAAGGACTAAAGTGAAGAAGCATATATGTTAAGTATTTTTATTTCCAGTGTTCCTTCACAGTTACTGGATTAACTCACCCTTCATTCTCTCTTTACTCATTCAGATCTTGACTCTTTTATCCTCTGCTGGCAAATTGAAGGTATGCCTTGTGGTCAGAGGTCACTGAATTAATCACTTTAAACAAGAGATTTGCTGAGGTTTCAGAATTTCTAGTGTGACCTATTTCTCCTTTCTGTTTTCCACAGCTTTCCCCCTGTTGTTTGTAAAGAAAAAAATCTGTGGAACAAGATCAAGAGTCAGAAAGTGCCAGGAAATGAGTGGTCTTGTGGCCCAGCTTACAGGAAAGTGAATGGCTCATATTCCCAACCTGGGATAGCTGGCTTGGTTGCTGACATCTTTCTAGTGCAGGATCTGGCTGCTGCAGGAAAGGAGGCAGCAATGTGACCTATGTGGCAAAGCACCAGATGAAAACTTTCCTCCTAATGTTAAAACTGACATCCATCCTTTAGTCCCACAGGTGCAGAGAGAAGAGTTCTACCCAACTGGAAATGCAACCTTCTTAATCTTACACCCAATATAGTTTTCAAATTATCATTATACAAGCATTAGAATCCTTAGGATATGGTGATTTTCTTTGTCTGGTACCAATAATCAGCTCTGCAGGGAGCAAGTCACCAAAATAAAAGACCAGAACTATTTTGGAAACTTTGGGAAACTTTTTGGAGCTCTGACCAGACAAGATGAATCAAGAGCAATTTGCATCTGGTCTGCTACAGAAATTAAACCACGATACCTCACTGGTCCAGCAGTGCTGCTGGGAGAGGGGTCTGGTCCCTTCCACTGCAGTGGCAGTGTCTATCTATGCACAGGGATGTGTAGGGGCTAAACTATCACCAGGCTCTTCTGGACAGTGGGGTGTGTCCTCCTTTGTGCACTGGATGTGTCGTTTCTTTAGCCAAGTAGCAACTCTGGGGACAAAACTGCCTGCCTTCATGCATGTACCAAAAACAGCATTCTGAATATTTAAGTCTGCACTTTATCTAGAGAACAGGCGAAAAGAAGAGTAGAGTATATTTCGGCAGCAGGTTATGCCACATGAGCAAGAATATGCTGGTTGTAGGAGAGCCATCCTACTGGTTTTTTTCCACTTTCCACTCCATCTGAATCTGGGCCACCAGTGCAACTGTCAATAGATGTATGCTTGGAAGGAGAGGGTCCTGGGGTGTTGTGGGCAAGAACTGTCCTTGGATGTCACAAGGCTCCTAGTACCTCATTTATTGACTTGTTCAGTCAGAGGCTTCCATATTTTGCAGCCATCTTTGCACTTCTAACATAGAGGGGGCCAATTTCCATAGGCATTAACATTCCAGGGGCATCACAGGAGCAGCAAATCCTTTGAAGGGTAGAGAAACTCTTTCTAGCTATTTCCCCTTGGAGCCAATTCCAACGCAAATCTGCATCTGAACAACTGTTCAGTGACTAATTCAACAATTGTACCTTCACCAGTTGCAATATTGCACTCAGGATTTTTTTATATTCTGTTTCCACTGAACCAAATAGGATTTAAAGAAGTGCTGTAAGATTTAGTGAAATGAGGGTTGTGTTTGGGAGCCAGGGTTCAAGCATTTCTCCTTCTTTTGTGGTCCATTCAGATATAGGGAACACGCTTTAAAAAAACAGAATTTCTCACTCCCATGCACAGGGGAGCCAATGTAGGTGGGAAGGAAAGGGCACTGCCCACTCAGCCATTGCCCCATTGCACTATTTCACCTGCTGGCATTGCTCTCAGCCAAACCACAAGCATTAACAGACTTTTACTGGATTACTCTACTTTCTCTCCCACTACACCTTGAAATATTGCATTTAAAATGTAAAATTAAAAAAAAGAATTCATTCCATTAACTCAAAATAGGTCTCTAATTGACCTCTTAATATGGTGTATTTAATGTGACACCATACCATTTTCATATGTAAATGGGATGATACTTAATAATTCAGTGCTTCTATTTTCATTCTATGGAATACATCTTCCAAAGGAGTTGGGAGAACGTTGTGAATTTCTGTCATTTATCACTCTGCCACAGGAGTGAAACTGTGGCTGCCAACATGAAACAGTACATTCTACACCTGCCTTCCTATGCTTTGCTCTTTGTACAACTCCAAAATCTGCATAATTTTCTTATAATAAACATAAGGAACTTGAATGTGAACATACTTTTTCCTAATCTTTTCAGTAGTAGGAAGAGGAAGGTGCTGACAAACAGCATTTCCCATTGCAGGATTCAGCTCAGACCCACAGCTAATTTGAGGAATTAAATGTACACAGAGCAGAACTGGTTAATTTGAATCCATGTCGGGCTCCTATGCAGCATCTCCCCGTGCCACCTCCCTCTCCCCAGCCAGTCCGCCCCCTCCACCCCCGGGATGACACTTCACATTTAATCTAAACCCTCTCAGATTAAGCGGGCGTGTAATTTACTCCCACAGTGAGGTCCATTGCAGCTGCAGAGGTGATGTAAAGAAGAGTTTGTTTAAACAATGTTAAGTCTGCAAACCTGCATGAGAAAACCCTGGTCTGGGCTGTCAGCAAAGACTTTAATGTGCATTCAGTCTTGCATTCATCTGGGATCCATGTATGGTATTGACTGATGTTTTATTATTGTTTGGTAGATAAAAATATTTAATTTAAGAACAACTCAGTTGCAGGAAGGGCTTTATATAGTCATCACAACATGCTTCTCCTGCTGCTGTGAGTGTAGGAGGCAGGGTAGTTTTCTACTGCTTAACATGTAAAGTCTGACATATTTTAAGAACATGATCAAACTGCAGCTTTAGAAATCACTTTAAGCATAAAAAAAACAAAGAAATAAATCCATAGTCTTTTGACAATTTCCCTCAGCTAAACTATTTCAATATGCTATTTTTACTTTTATTATTTCTTTCTGCCTTTGGTAGCACAGGTCTTTTCAACCAGATAGGGTATAATGGGCCATGAAAGCAGGATACATCCTCAGAACCCAAATGTCAGCAGCAGTTAAGGTGAACTGCTTAATTCTAAGGTGCAGCGAGGTACCTTGCATTTCACCAGAAACCTCAGCACTGGTGTGAGAGAGGAACTGGGAAAGGAGGTGCTTCCTCCCCGAAATGGATTGTGACAGCCCTCAGGCCACCGGTGCCTCCTCATTCTGTGAAATAACAGCTTTGTTAGAGAAATACAAGGGAAAGTATCATTGCCAGATTTGCACTATTTCCCCCTCTCACAGACTGTGTATTTTACACAGCTGACAGTGTGTTTGTTACAACCTACCTTCAGATGTACCCCAGCAGGACACACTGGAAATTGTGCATCCAGACCACAGCATTTCTGAACCATAGGCCTCCGACATCTGCTGCACACTTGTTACTCGGCTGGAACATGAACAGAGCTTTTAATTTTGCTCTTTGATTTTTGCATTCCTGTTTTTAAATGCTGTTTGTGTAATTTATGCCTTGCAAGCCCACAGAAGTTTGGTGGAAAGGAACTTCTTTATTTGAACTCTCTGAAGTGCAATATTTCTCTTGGCTTAATTTTTCCCTCCTTCTAAGCTTATGAATTATCATCTGACAAATTGGATCTGTTCTTTTCCAGCAAGTTATTTGAACACATACTTGTAGCTGTTTTGAAGAACAGCACAGCTTTCAGATAACTTCATTGTTATTTTATGTGCCAGATGTGGTTTGTTTTTCGCAGTTGGAGTATTAGAAAAATGTTGCATAACCACAAACATCCATCTATTCTTTTACAAATAGAAATTAAAATCTACAGATAGAAGATAAGTGGATCGTGCAGAACCCAGCATTGCCTTATTTCACTTGTCTCTTTTTGCTGAAATCAGTTCAGGCTTGCAGTCACCTCCCTGCCAAAATACAAGCTCGTTGCTCATCTTCCCTCTGCCTGGCCTTCCCCAGCCATCCTCCTTCTCTGCACTCCAGTGACTGCATTTGACTTAACATGCCCATTGACCAGAAGCATCGAAAGAAATCCTTCTTTATTCAAACCTTCAAAGCAAGTTCAGTAAGCCTTTTGGTTACTCTCCACTGACTACATCACCCACATTAGCAGATTTACTTTTGATATTTAGAGTTTCATTAAAAGTCAGGATGTGCCCTGAATTTTATCCATATTCCGTGCAGCCCCTTTTTATTTCTTTCTTTCTTTTGGGAGTAGTTACACAGAGGAATAGCTGGTGTCTCTAACTTTTTATTAAGTGCCCTGAAAACCATTCCTGGGGGCTGTGGGATGAACCCATGGAACCCCTGGCTCCATATTGAGATTGTACTTTGTGAGACACTCTCCCTTCAGAGCAGGTTAAATGCAAACAAACACATTTAGCTCAGCGGGGATCCAACAGGGCAGCCAGTACGTGCATCCAGCTGTGAGTTCTGTGAGGTCTGGGTGACACTGACTTTCTTCAAAGGAAAAGACAGAAACAAACTGATTTTACAGAAACTGTAAACTGATTTTACAAATTCCATGAAAGCTGCCTTTGCAGATGATGACTGGAGAAACTGAGGTACCAGTTTGGCAGAAAGCTAAATTTACTGCCAAGCTCCACGATAACAGCAACTCATCTTTCTTTGAGAATTGCTTGTCCGTGTGTATCTCTGTGTGCAGCACTTGTCACTGTGTGTTCCCTTTGCAGAGCATCCTGTCTCGCCAGGGTAGGCACAGGATGGAAGGGCTGCCATGGTCCATGTTTCAGCTGAGGACAAGGGGAGGCAGCCCAGTGCAACATGCAAAGTCAGACAGGGCATAAATTACAATTACTGATGAGCCGAATCTGCAGAAACCTTCAGAGCAGCATCCTTGAAACATTGCTCATATTTTAACATTTTAATTAAGTAAATGTATTATTATGTATTCATGCTGTAAGTATTTTGTGATCACTGACTCTGCAGTCTTCTGAGAGACTCAAACCTCAAAGAGGTAGAAAAGAGAGCACCCCACATACAGGAGGAGTCTTCTTCAGATGATGGGACTCAATATCCTTCTTGTTTATTTTTAATTTTATACATAGAATTGATCAGGAATTGACAGACCAAGTCATGGCTTTAAAAAAATCTAAATATAAGCCACTTTGGCATTAGAAAAATACTTAGGTACATATGCAACATTTTCTGTTTTCAAGGTGCCACAATTGTTAATTAACATAAGGATTTTGTTTGCCTTAGCTAGAAGTGTCCCCTGTCAGTCTTTGATTTTCCCCCAGAGCCAACAGCAAAGGCTTTATCATAACTGCTGCACTGGGCACAGATCATATCTCGACTAACGGGATACGATACAATAAAAAGCTTTATAGATAATGAAACCATCTCCCTAAAATAGTACATTGAGAGGAGACTGGACACTGTTCCAGGGAGTTAAGCATTATCCAGCCCACGTTTCCAGCAGGCAGGACCTTGCAGTCAGCTCTCTTCCCACCCCAGCACAAATCCAAGCGGCTTCCATGCTGCTCACTGAAAAATCCCAAAGGGATTTCACCAGGTGGGCACCTGCCCCTCAGAGGGCCCCTAGCACAGGCCTGCAGGGTGGGAGTGGAAAGCCTTGCATGCTGCTTACTTCCCTGAACCTGCTTATGCAGGGATATGAAGGCTTGAAGTGCTTCACAGCCAAGTGCCATAGGTGGTCTTTCCTTGGGGGATACATAGCCTGGAAAATTCATGGGATGGAGCTGCTGTGAAGGCAGGTTCTCAAACAAACGGGTTCAATGTATTTTAGCTTGTCTGGGCAATGTTCTCATGTAACAGCTCCCAGTTTCTCTGTTTCTAAGCTATGTTTCATCAGTAAATCTCATGTATCCTATGGGGACAGCAAAGCACAGGAATCGCATCTTGAAAAGGAACGAGACCTCCAAATCTCTTTATTTATCAAAGATATTCTTGGTGACAACATAATGAAAGACTAGAAGGAATCAAAATCACAGAATATCCTGAGTTGGAAGAGATCCTGAAGGATCATCAAAGTCCAACTCCTGGCCTTGCACAGAACAGCCAGAAGAATGACACCCTGTGCCTGAGAGCACTGTCCAAAAGCTTCCTGAGCTCTGTCAGGCTCAGTGCTGTGACCTGGCAGCTGTTCCAGTGCCCAACCACCCTCCCCCACGCTGGGTAAAGGACTTTTAAAAATATCTAGCCTGAAACTCCTGTGACAACTTCAAGCCATTACCTTGGATCCTGTCACTGGTCACCAGAGAGGAGAGAAGAAAACAGTGTCTGCTCCTTCTCTTCCCCTTATGAGGAAGTTGTAACTGCAGTGAAGTCTGCTGTCAGTCTCCTCTTTTCCAGGCTGAACAGACAAGTGATCTCAGCTGCTCCTCGATGCCCTTCACCATCTCTGCTGCCATCTCTGCTGCCTTCCTTTGGATACTTTCTCACAGATTTATATCCTTCTACACTATGGCACCCAGAGCTGCCCCCAGCACTCGAGGTGAGGCTGCCCCAGTGCAGAGCAGAGCGGGACAATCCCCTCCCTTTCCCGGCTGTGCCTGGTGCCCCCAGGACAGGGTTGGCCCTCCTGGCTGCCAGGGCACTGCTGGCTCCTGTTCCACTGGCCATGGAGCAGGACCCCCAGGTCCCTTTCTGTGGCTCTCCAGCCTCACATTGCCCAGTCTCTACATCCAGGGTTGCCCCATCCCAGGGGCAGAATCCAGCCCTTCCTCTTCCCTTGAACTTCTTGTGATTGGTGAGTGCCCAGACCTCTCATGTGTCGAGATCTCTCTGCAGGGCATTCCTGCCTTAAAGGAAGTCAACAGCTCCTCCCAGTTTGGTGCCAACTGCAAACTTCCAGTGCTGTGTCCAAGTCATCTGTGACAATGTTGAAGAGCACAACAAGATGGAGCCCTGTGGAACCCCGCTAGGGGCAGGTCACTGGTGAGATGTCACCCTGTTCACTGCAATCCCTTGTACCCAACCCACGAGCCAGTTGCTCACCCACTGCATGACATGGGGAGCACAAGGACATGGGTATCATGTACAAGCAAGAGAGGTTTGCCAAGGACAAGGGAGGGCAGAGTCCATAGCTATACAGAACTCAAGAGTGAGGCTGGGAGCTGCAGAGGTGCAGCCATAGGAAGGTGCATGACAAAGTCAGAATAGAGGAAAATCATTTCAGTGGGACCAGTTTTGGTAAGAGGATTGACTAACTCAAAGTGAGGCAGAGAAGAAAAAAGATGGAGAAACAGGATGTACTAAACTGGATCACAAGGTAACATTCTACAAGAAATTATTCTGCCTGTGCATTTCTTTATGTCTCCTTTATAATTCTATGCCAGCGTATCATATAGGTAAATCTTATTTTCCCAATTATTCCTGTTGGCTCTGCATCACTATAATTGAAGGGTTCTGCTCTTCTCTCAGCATGAGCTCACCGAGAACAAATTGCTCTTACAGAGGAACCGATGTGTGAGCACATGCTGGGAGGACCTGACAGCGCCTGGTGCAGCTCAGCCGCCGGCACAGAGCCAGCTCTCAGTGAGCAGGGAGCATGCATGCCACTTCTAATTACACGACTTCTTAATGTCAGTATCTCTGGAAGAAAAGCATTCATGTGCCTTTGACAGGACATTTCTTCCTTGGTCTCAAGGGTGGTGGTATCTAGACACAGTTAGAACTGGACACTGAGAAATTCAGCAGTGTCTGTCCATCCAGATCTGAATCACTGTAATCTTTTCAGGAATAAGATGGGAAGAGGAGGGAATCAAAAGACTGTTGTCCATAGCATCTGCCAACAAACCTGCTTCTTCTTTTTACCACCTCACATTTGGGAAAACACATTAACGCCTCACCATATCTCACTGTGGAAAGCATTTCTAAGATTCAATTTCCTGCATTATTCTGATTCATATCACTACTGCAGTCATGCTGGTCAATGAGTTCTTTGATTCTGATGTTAACTTTTCGGTGTCCAACTAATTGACTCAACAGAGAGAATTACAGTTTCTGGTCAGTGTAATGGAACACTGAATAACCAAACACAACTGTTGCAATTTTTTGAAATCCAGATCACTTTAAAAAAGGAAAAAAAAAGTTTTAAGGAGCTGAGATAAAGCACAGGATTAAAGGAACAAAATAAGAATAATAGAATTATTATAGACAGTATCTGCATTTTCATTCTGACCAGCACTTTGCAGTCAAACACAACACCTTCTGTGTGGTATATGACAACATTTAATTTTAAAGAGAAGTTCCACTGGGCAGGTAAGCACTACATTGTATTAAAAGGCACCTCTCTGTTTCCTATAAGATTTAAAATTAATCACCTAGGGAAAATAATTGCCTGACTGCTGAGAAATTATACATAAAGCAAAGTCATAAATGCATTATATACTCTTTCTGCGTATTTAAATGTTCCCTAGTTACCCCTGATTACAGCTTTCCACATCAACAAAACACCTGGTCTGGTATTCTTCCTACACTGAAACCTCATGGCCAATTGAAATTTTTATCTCAAAAGCAGCTGAATTCTTTGTTTACCATCTCATAGGACATGTTGTTACAGTCTCGTGCTGAAGATCTTTTTTAATGACATGCTTGATGGGACTGAACGGTGTATGTTCACCAGCTTTCACCTTCACTATTAATAACAGCACAGTTCCTACCTGAAATGTCTTCTATAATTGTGTAATTACACAGCTCATTTATCCAATTGTTAAGCCAGGAGTCTGATTAAATATTAACAACTGCTTGGTTCTCCTAGTGTCATTAGTTGGAAAGCAACCCTGTAATCTCAGGTAACCCATGATGGTAATTATCCTTCACAGTTCCCCTCAGCTGAAAATCCAGCACAGTCAGAGCAGATGAGGTTGCCCTGCAGAAAACTTATCATCCCTCTGTTCCTCCTCACCTCAACACTACCTGAGCCCTGTGCTGTGTGTGTGGCCCTCCCATGATGGAGAAGCAGGTACAGAGCAGCGCAGAGGGTGGCGCTGGCTGGATTTGCTCCTTTTATCCCATGCTGCATGTTGAGAAATTGCAGCCTGACTTCCAAAGTCATTTGTTTCTTCAAATCAAAGAAAGGTTTGGTTTGGCCCAAACATTCCTTCATACGGAAAACAAGAGGAAGAGCAGAGCATCCCAGTTTGTGACGAGCTGTGGGTGAGGCTCTTGTACGTGGTCTTGCATCAGAGGGGCACATGCCCAGGGAATATCCCAAATTATAGATGACTAAACTGAAATGCAGAAACCAGGAGCAAGCTGCACTTCCAATGCACTCTGCATGGGAGAATCACAAGACCCTTTAAAATAAAACGTTGCAGAAGAGAGCATCAAAATGCTATAAACAGCCCAAAGCAATGGCAAACAGATGTTTAGCTGAGCCCTCTGAGGAGCCCTGTGTGCTGCTGCCCACAGCCCTCACCAAACACCTGGGGAGCTGGGGGACCCTGAGCTGGGTGGGAGGACACGAGCAAGCCGCCTCTGGGATGGGGACCACATAGTGGGGACATTTGAAAGGCCCTGAGCGAAGGGCACGGGGGATGCACGGGAGCAGGCATTGCTGAAACCAATCCAGAAGTCCCCTTTTTTCCAGCTGCTGCGGCAGCGTTAACAGAGGACTGCCTGGAGCAGCAGGGCTTTCCCCCCATTAACATGTTATTACGATGAAAGGCGCAGTTTATACCTCCCAGAGTTATTGCTTCCAGGCTGTCTGCAAACTCAGGTGAAGCCGTGCATCTGGTTGAGGTTTTCAGGCTTTCCGATGCAGCGGGGAGGAGGGGATCATAATTCGTGCGTGAGGAGAGCAGGGCTGGAGGTGGGCTGGGACGGGGTGGGGGGCTTGCCACCTATCAAGCTGGGCCCCCAGCACACTGCCTGACATCTGCTGTGCACAGTGCCTCGTGGCTCCTCTCGGTGTGGCAGGCACAGCGTGGCCAGCGCTGGCACCCTGAGGTGCCAGGCACGGCTGCAGGATGAGAAGGGCACAGGGATTGCTCTCAGCTTGCTCCCCAGCAGGGCACACAGAGGGGCCTCAGAGCAGGTGGCACTGGAAAGCCCATGGGGAACTCCCTGATCCAGAACGTGCTGCTGCTCAGTTCAGGCTCCCAGCACGGCTCTGCTGGGTGATGAATTTGAAATAAGATTTGCAAGATCAGAGTCAGAAATCAATAAACTCCATCAGCTAGGATCTAGCAGCTGTCTGAAGCAACAGGTTACAGCAGCTGATAAATACTTTAGGGTGGAAGAAATGAATTAAAAATAAGACCAAAATATGATCATAAATCATGCTCTCCAGCTGCTAACACTATATGGGGAATAAAACCCAAGAAATAATGACATTCTGGTATATCTGGTAAAACACAGGTAGCACAACCCCTCCAAGGATGGATACCTTTATAGGGAGGGCAGGTTATGCTGCAAGTGATCAAATAGCTCCTTGTTTAAATTTTAGCTTCCAGGTTTTTGTGATTCAGAAAGCTACATTATCAATTCCTATATTCTTTCTGAAATCCACTTCAGAAAATCCTCATCCACACCTCTGCAATAATCTTTCCTTTATGCTTGCACCAATTGTGAAAAAAAAAAAAAGGATTCAGTGAAGTACTATAGATCCTCATGACTCTCAGCTTCAGCAGGGATTTTTTGGAAGCAGAGAGAATGTTAGGAGTCACCTCACCAGCATGCATCTTGCAGGTGGGACATGCATTAGGAGATGCTCTTGTTTGAGAAGCACTGGGGAACCCTCCATGGCCTGCAGCATATCAGCTGAGGCTTCCCTCTCCATCATTTTCCTTTGAAGACAAAGCTATAAAAAATGGGTTTTAAGCTAACACACATTAAAAATAGACAAGAAAGACAGAAGACCAAGGTGTTTGAGAGGCAGAAGTGGCCAATGAGACAAGTCTGGGGATATCAGAGCAACCTCCATCCTTCTGGACCAGAGTGGGAATTTCCCAACATCTCCAGCATGGGCTGGGACAAAACACTGGAAGCTGGTGCTGCCAAGACAGGCTGGGGGAGACACCAGGAGCTTCACTCTTCCTGTAAGTTTTGCCTCCAATCCTGGGGAGACCTGTGAGAAGAATTGATTTGTCATTAATTCGTTACAGCAGCCAGGTACCTGTGTGGCTGCATTTTCTCCAGCGTGGCACAGGTCACACACAGGAAGAAACTCTCCAGACACCTGAGGAAAGCAAATGTGGAGCTGCAGGCTCATGTGCTGGTTTCCCACTGGAATCAAAGGGAGAGTCGAGGAAGATGGGCAAATGTAGCCTTTGAGGACAATGGATGAGAAGCACACAAAATATTGACAAGGACACTTGTTTCCAGCTGGGCTCAATAGCTTTAGGAAGCTCCTAAGGACTGGAAAGATCATCTCGGGAAAGGAGGCTGTGACATCGCCACCATTCCTGCAGAGGTTTCTGGCTCATTACAATCTTCGTGCCTTATGCTAAATAAACCACTTAAAATTATGCTGTTGGTATTTAAAAATTTGTAACAACTGATCATCAGAAAACATCCAATAGGCTTCTGATGAATAGTCAAAGAGATCACACATGAAACTAGATTTTTGCAGCATATCACTCACTGTCTTCTGTTCTGCTGCAAGTAGCTCCACTGAAAAGTAAAACCACCTGGAGGAACAAATTTGTTCAATTAAAGCTGACCAGAAAGGGTTTTTCTCCTTCTGGCCTTGCACAGACATTTTACAAACAGTTCTTTTCCAAAACAGCATATCGATCTTCAGCGATACTGGTACTGCATGCCAGGGGCCTGCCTGTCCTCTGGTGATGCAGAGGATCACAGAACCTGATTGCTGCTCTGCAGCAGAATTGCCCAATTCCTCAGAAAGAGGCGAGTTGCTGTTCAGAGACCCAAAGCAGCGCTGGCTGCAGCAGCACATCAATTCCAGCCAAGAGAGCTGTGTGATCTCGGGGAGCCACCTGCAAAAGCCCACACAAAAGTGCTCCCCAGAAACCTTCCAGCCTCATAAACCTCTCACAGCCCCCCAAAGGCCATAAATCCTGCAGGGTCTCTCACAACTGTTTCAAAATGTTTAATGTTTTCCTTCTGCTCTGTGGTTTCACTGCCCACAGTGGGATCTCTGCACCCACCTGATATTGAGCCTGGAAGAGTTTTGCTCCATATGCCAAAACCTGCTGTGGAATGGAGTTAATTTTCTTAGCTGATGCCTGTCTAGATAAGACATTGAAGACACTTCCTTACAATATGATTTATTTAAAATTATACAGAGGAAGAAAAAGCAATTGAGGTTATTATTTTAATCAGATTTTTGGTTTCTAATGCCAGGCTTCAAGACATTGGTAGAAGAGTTTAATGGCATCAGCTGAACAAAAGAACTCGAGTGTGGGACAAGCATGACATTTCTCTCCATAAACATAAAAATGCTGTTTAAAAATCCAAACAAGAAGAACTTGTAAGCAAAATGCCTCATCCTGTCACCTCAGCAAGAGTAAGCACTGAATGAGTTACTGAAAACAAAAATGGAAAATGCAAAGCTCACTCATACAGGAAAGAAAGTGCAGGAATGTGAACAAACCCAGCTGGGCCATGAAAAGAAAACTGAGAAATGGGAATGGCAATGTAAAACTGAAAGTATCTGAAAAAGCACCTGAAATAGATTTTGCTGCACAGAAACTGGGAATGACCTGCCTGTTTCTGCTGCCAAACATCTATCAAACAAAAAGCATCATTATGTGAGCCAAAACTACACCATACAGAGGGAAACCCAAGCAATCTCAACAATTATACCTGTTTTAGTCCATTCTCAATATTGAACTATGATTTGGAAGCATTTATGAAGTCAAAAGAAAAAGAAAGACATGAAGGTTGGTATATACACCCCAAAGTTGTCTATCCTCAACCTCATCTCCCACCATTCCTCAGACAGACGAGTGAGTGAGTGAGTGAGTGAGTGAGTGAGTGAGTGAGTGAGTGAGTGAGTGAGGTGCACTGGCTGTAAACAACCTGCAGGCAGGGAAGAGGTGCCATACAGGAACCAGGCACTTAACCAGGCACTTTCAGATCAGCCAGAAAGAGGCCAAGGGAAGACAGCCCTGGGCTGTGCTGAGAGAGGAACCATCAGGAAAGACAAGCTACCACCATTTTTGAAGGAGCAGCATTTCAAGTTATTTTATTTAACACCTTTTATGAATGAGGTAGGAGAATCCTAATGAAATCTGTGGATCTGACAGAAGTTTATTGGTTTAATATGGGTGATTGGAATACCATGCATGAGACCTGGATGACTTTGTGGGTGTGAATATTAGAAACAGATTAAACTTGACTGCACCAACTGTTCATCACACACCTGGAGACTCCTAAGTGGGACTTTCACATGGGGACTTACTTGGTTTGACATCGAAAAGGGAGAGCTTTAGCTCACAAGAGGATTATGAGCTACCAGTGCAGCGAGGCAGTACAGAAGGAGATCAAACTCTAGGACCTGAGAAGTTCATTCCTATTGCTCCGAGCTTCATGGCAGCCACTCATGCTTTCTTCTACAAAGGGCTGGAAGAGCCTCACAGTTCCCTGCTGCCTGCAGCTCCTGTGGGAGCTGCCACAGCCCTCCCAGCAGGGCAGAGCTCCCAGGGGTGTTTGCAGGGGCAGCCCATCTCTCCTTGAGCACCAGCTCAAGGCACTCACACCTAAGGTAGTGAATGAGAGACCAAAAAAAAATTTAAATCATGTGGATCCTTGTACTATCTCCAAAACTTGGCCAAGACTGTAAACTATCCTTGCAGCTGGCCAGTGAAAGAGATGCTCTGCTCTTCCTAGCTTGCCATCATCTACAGAATTCTTCCCCCTCTGCTGCAGGTGGCACAGGGCTCAGTGGAGAAGGAGAGATCTGTGTGCTCCTTGCTCTTGCTCCTTAACCACAGTGCTTGAGTGTTGAAGTATCAAAATTCACCAAGCTGAACTTCACCTCGATTTTTTTAACATGAAGCCTGTACCAGATTTCACTAGCAAAGCGTTTCATGTAGGACAAAAATACTCTGTTTGCAGCAGTGAGCCACGTTTTTCTAATGTGGGCATCACTGACAGAGCCTGTGATGGCTGAAATAAGAGCGAGGGGCTCGGTGTGCTTGTGCCTCTCCCCTTTCCTGGACACAAATCTCCCCAAAGGAAAAGGGATTCCACTGTTTGTCCATGGGTGCACTTCAGTCGACTGTGATGCTCACCACTTGGTAAAAAAATATATAGGTTTTTGTTAATTTCTAGTATTTTTTGGAAGTTTCTTATACAATGAATGACTAAAAGAGATTTTGCTGCAAAGGACTTCTATATGCAGAGAAGAAGAGGGTACAGATAGAAGGACAACAAAAAATACCCTTTACCACACCACACCTGAGAATACTGAACTGCTATGGCATGTTCATGGCTATTTCTGAAAGTACATTATAATCTTACTTTATTTGAAATACCTGAAAACACATCCAGGCCTGCTTGTCTTAATTAATTTTCTTACACCATCTATAAAATATCAATCAATAACCAATGCTACAGATGAGAAACTCTGTGTGAGAGAGGTAAAAACCAAAGCAAACCATGTGGTCATTGAGTTTCAAATAAATCACTGTGGCCACCCATGGCTAGTCAGTTTTCACTAATTAATTTCTATTTGGCATTAGATGCTACTGCTCTTTGCAGAGACTGAGATTTTTTACACAAATGACAATAAGGAAATTTTTCTACTTTCTGCCTGAGTAGCCAATCCCCACTGCAGTCAACAGGAGCCCATGGAGCACAGTGAACCTGCACAGGGTCTTGGTAAGGGAATGGTGCCATGTCTGAAAGAGAACACAGGAAGGGAGGAAAAGCTCCTCACTGCCTTTAACCCAAAATGGGGAACCAAATATACGTTCCTTTTAATTTTCTTTTGAAATACTCTTTTCCTTTTTTATCCCTTGCAGTGATTAAAAAAACCAACCAACCAAAAAAAAAAACCACATTAAAATTGTATACCTTCTTAATTTAAAAAAAAAAAATAATATATATATATACCTTTATACCTTTTTCACCTTGTATCCAGCTCTGGAAATATTTTTAAATTTCTTCAGGTATTCTCATGCTTTTATTGCCCTGGTTTGGTTACCTTCTGCAAAATACAATTTAGTGGGTGAGTTCAGCCCAGTCTATTCCAATTTATATTGTAATTGTATACAGCAATTAACATCTTTCTCCTTAACTAAGTAAATTAAACTATCCCTTGGATTTCCTCTGTCTCATTTTAGACTTCCTGCCAGACTCACTTTTCATCCCATAATTACTTATAACCTACCAATGAGGACATTCACTGAAATCCAAGTAAGGTTCTTGTACTGAGATTTCTTTTCCTCTTGTTTTACTGGCTGCAGTCAGCACGAGGAGCAGGATCTTTTATTGGTAGACACACAATTTTCTCGTGAATTAATTAGATGAGATAAGATATGCTGCTCCGTAATTCCCTCAATTCTTCCTTCTCATCATATCCTCCCAAAACCTGCCCAGTGCTGTGGCTGTTGGCCAACAGCATGTGCCAGAAGGGGCTGGCTGTCACACGTCACATCAGGAGTGTCCATCCTGCAGAGGCCTGCAGTTAGAACACTCTTAGCTGCCACAGAAATTCCCAAGAGAGCTGATTTAAAGTGCTTGCAGGATGTGCTGCAATGGCCTCCCGGGCCCCCACGGCAGGGCTCCCCCGGCCAGGCAGCTCTGCCCACGCTGCCGCCCCGGAGTAAACCCAGTCCTGGGCAGCCACAGCAGCTGCAGCCTGGGAAAGGCAAAGGCTGGGACAGGGCACTGGGAGGCACAGGAGGGGCTGTGCCTGGCTCACCTGGAGCTGGCAAGCCGAGAGGAATGGTGACCTCAGCCCCTCCTGAATGAATGTCGCTCTTGAGACACATCTGCCTTTGTGGCCCTGGAAACGTTTCCAATATATTGGATTAATATTCCACCAGCTGAGTTATGGAGCAGCTCAAAGTTCTCCCACCCAGTTACAGTTCTGGCCATTAGTGCAGCAGCTCATTAAAGCCAGGTTAAAGAAGGAAGAGGGCTGCATTTGCCACGCTGCTGTATTTCTCAGAAGTTTAGAAATTAACTAATCACTTCCACTTGACAGCAAGCAAGGCAAGTTGTCTGCTGTGTTGTCTGAGTCTTCAGAAGCATTTGGATTCAGAGGTATAATTATTAGTATAGGGTTTGCCTGTTCAGAGCAGGATGCTGGGTGACTGTGCTGAGCTGATACTCATGTATCAAATCTAACAGTGATATAACGGGCAGAAAATTTGAAAGGCAAAAAGGAGAATGGCGAGAGACTTGGGGCTTCATTATAATGCCTTTTCTTTTACTGAAGACTCCTGTTGCCAAACACTGAAGGTTCAATCGATTTGCAGACTTAGCAGTGATTAAAGTTCTACCATCTATTCTCCATGGAAAAGTACTACAGTGGCATTATGGCAAAGAAAGGAGTGTTGCAGACAGATGCTGCACAGAGAACTGAACAATGGTTCACACCTGCACCTTTCTCTTGCCTCAGGGAGAACTTCTCAGCTCCCCTCAAAACAAAAAGATCTAATGTTTCCTTTTGGTTCAAAAGTTGCTCTCAATTATATTGCAGTTTCATGAGAGTAGCTGAACAGCAAGACCACTCTACTATGAATTTTATCTGAAAGCAGTTATTCGCACTCAGAGATCCTACATGCATTGGGGATTTTTGTTGACTTTTTCTCGAAGCTTTGTTTCTCTCTGCATACAGTTTACTTTCTTTTTCCTGTCTTAATTTTTTCAGCCTGGTGCTTTTCAAAATCAGTGCCACATTTCAGGGACTCTGAAAATATACTGAGTAACAAACCTCTAGAATTTTTTTCGAGTGACAACGAATCCTAAAAACCTTCATGAGCTGGAAAGCTTTAAAACAGAGAACACTTCCCTATGTCTCATATCAACCATATCCCCTAGAACAAAACCTTATTCAGTGCTGAGTAAACAATAATGTACTTCCCCTCTTAAATCTAACCTGTTGATTTATCATTTTACTTTCCTTGGACACAACTGCAAAGCAGAATTATTTTTCACAGCTGACAGTGGGAATGCAGAGCCCAGGAGTCAGAGAGCCCCAGAGACCTGACAGTCTTCTTGAACTCTCTGAAAAATGCCTGAAAAATGCAATTCATCTGAACACTGCAGAGGGAAGGCAGAAAAAAAGGATGAGCCTAATTGGTTCTGACTATTAAAGTCAGATCTCAAGTTCTCTCTGGAGATGTGTACTAGAGCAACCACTATTACTGTACCCAGATCCCTTTTAAAAGAGCTAATTTGATCAAATGCTATAATAATTTAAGAATATGACACTGTTAGATCTGCATATGATACTTGACAGTAAAAACCACCAAATGTTAGTAATTATCACCAAATGAATCATTTGGAAGATGGTCAGTATCAGCAGGAGCCAAAGGGAGCAGTCTGGCATACAGTGAAGCTTCAGAATAGAGAGTTTGCTGAGCACTAACTCAAACCCAGATCCTGTTTATTATGCACAAAATGAACACAAGACAAAAGCTCAAAAGATAAAGGGTTCCTACCATGAAGGCGTGGGAACAATTTATTACCAAGTGATGGATGAAGTGAGTTTGGTGTCAGCAGAGCCTCTCACGCTGCACATGAGGATGTTCAGTGTTTCCAAACTCCAGCCCTTGGCTGCAAGGAGGAGCTGCAGTTGAGCAGCATTTCCAGACTGGCCAAGCCTCACCCAGGGCTCCCATCACACGAGGAGTGAAAACTGCAGCAAACTTTCCCTGCCTCCTCTGCCTGCATGTGGAGCTTTCAGATGCATTCTCTAAGGCCTGCAGGTTTCTCATTTTTTTCAATCTCTCACCTTACATAAGCACTTCATTTATCAGAAAGAAAGGAGGGAAAAAAAAAATCCATTTTGTGTTGAAATAGACTGCCACCTGCATTGCTTCCTAATGTAAGCAAATCCCAGTGGAAAGCTTTATCACCAGACTTTTCTGCGGGACCAGTAAATCACTCTCAGAAATATCATTTCAACCTTATAAGTGGTGTTAACCGGCAGCAGTGGCACATTTTTTAAAAAGAGATTCCAACGAGGCAAAATTAATCCAATTTCCTGGAAGAACTCTCATGACTTCTGTGTATTTCAGGGTTCAGATCAGCCATACATATATTAGGTGAACAACAATAACACTGCTACAGCATTTTAATAAAAATAATTGGGATGTACAGTGTGACACTAACACAGAAGTCAGAAGCATTTCAGAGATTTAACCCTTTTATATGTTTGTGTGTGACCGTGTGTGCATGCCTATATAAAGACACTGGAAACACTGCTCGTGAAAGACATGAGACTATTAACGTGTGCACACACTGCAGTTGTCTCCTGGAGTGCTGGTATCCCATTCATTTATCAGCCCAGCTGTCTCACAAGGTAAAAATAAAATGGTGATTTCAGTTAACAGGCTGCAATCAACTCAAGAAGCAGGACTGGGCTTGGGAGTCTAAAAAGTGGATTAGGAGAGTAGCACATAAAACAGCATAAACCACCAAAATTCTACCCAGGAAAACTTTGTCTCAAAATATTCTTAAAAGAGATTAAAAATAAGTGAGCTTTCAAACAGGCTAAACCATTTCTCTATTTTATCGTTCACTGCAATTTCTTTTAATTACCTTGCAATTTTAATTGGTTGAATCCTAGAGCCAGTTCCCCTTAAAAAATGTCTTCTTGCAAACTTTGATTAGTTCCAGAGAAAAGAGAGGAGATGACTTTAAACGGCAGAGAGGTGGATTTATTGGCAAGTGTGTCAGGTTTGCACTTAGCAAGGAATTGGCAGATAGCAGAATATGGCTGGACAGGATTCAAACTCCAAGGACTTGGAGCTGAAAAAGGATTTATTTGAATAGCAAAGTATAGGACTGTATTTGCTGCAGCTAAAAATTATTAAAAGCTTTTAACTAAAAACATGAAGAAATTAAACTTCCAGTGAAAGGAAGGCAACTGCATTGCTTCAAAGGTATTGTCATGGGAATATTTATTGCTTTCCTCCCTCACTGTGTCATTTACTGCTCTTAGCAATAGGAAGGTATATTGATCTCCTTGATCAGGTGCTCAAAAACCAGATTAAACCCGAACCTGCACAAAATTACTGAGCATTCAGGAAATAAAATGTTTTATTTTGTCTCAAATCAACTGTAGGGGGAAAAAAAAAAAAAAAGAAGTCTATTCACTGCATGTGAAAAGTAGAGAGCCTGCAGTCCCAGAAAAAGCAGAGTCAAAGCAGCGTGAGCTGTTTCACATGGGCAGACAAGAGGCTTGGCCACGGTCTGAAGCAGCATAACCAGGGGGTTGTGTTGAGAGAAGTTCACACTGCTGAAGGACTGCCAGCTGAAACTAGAACTTTATTTGGGCTTGTGGGGATTTTTTGTCTCAAATGTCATGTTTTCTTCAAAAAAGTAAAAAAAAAATTGCTTGTGACAGTGCTTGAAGTGTCAGCTGACACACTGAAGCCTTGTTTACACTCATGACCCTCACACTGGCAAGGGACCAGTGGGAACTGCAACACAAGTGGCTTCCAAAAAGCAAAAACCACTGCTCTGCTCCTCAGCTGGTGACAAGCCCTGCTTTGGAGAGGAGAGAGGAGAGGAGAGTCTCAGTCTCAGTGTCTCTGAGCTGCTGCCTTATGCCATCGTATCTCTGTGAAAGTTTTATGGAACTTCTCTGATTCCTCTATTGAATTCTAACCAGGTGATGGGACATTATAGTCTTCTAAAATTATACATAAATACCCCAAATCACATTCAGCAGCTGCTTTTTCTTATAGCAACTCTTTACTTTTTTTACCCTACTACTTATTAGTGCTGCATCTGCAGAAAACTCAGTGAGCCATTTTCCTACTTTTTAAAGCACAGATGCAGCTTTTGATTTCATTTTTATGGACTAAAGCTGAAAGATGCTTTTCTCAGAAAGTTGAACAACCACATTTCACATCTGGCAGCAGCTGGTCTCAGCAGCCAGCATGTCACTGGGACACCAAAAGAAGAGGGTGTTGGCAAAGCAATTGGAAAAGCTCACACCTCAGAAAGCTGAGGGTGCTCCAGTCCGAGGTATCTCCCATGGAAGCACAATATGGAATGATGGAACAAAGGGGGTTAAGGCTCCAGGACACTTCCACCAAAGGCTGGTCATACCAAAGCTTGAACTTACATCATATATACTGCGCCAACCTCCATCATCATTACTTCCCTCACATTTCTTTCCCCTTCCCCCACTGAAACCTGCTCGAAGACCCCAAGAAACTGCCCAAGTGTCTTCATGGCTTGGATCACAATCCGGACCGGCACAATGGCAGAAACATTTAGCAGAAAAATTCAAGCCAAAGAGACAGCATGGACATTTAAAATTCTTATTTCCCTTGGCCAATCTAAGTATCTCTAGATAAGAACAAACTACCCATCAGTAGAAGACCTGCCATCTATAAACATCACCAACAGCAGTGTAAGTGTGCAGAACGAGCCTCGTATGGAACCCTTTCCTCACGTATCTCTTTCCAACAGAATTTGCTTTTTCCTGATCTCATCTGTTATTTCTAGATTAAAATGGGAGGTTTCTGCAAAGTAACTACAGAGTGATGTTTCTGGGTTTGTCAGCAGCAGCAATCATAATTTATCCCATAATTTCTAATGCTTATAGAGAAAATTCAATAAAATTTAAGAAAAAAAAAGGGGGCGGGGAGAAGAAAGCTTCCTTTGTACTCGACAGCATCAGCAGTATCATATTTTACAACACCTCTGGTACTACTATGTCAAAAAAACTGCCTAACAAAGCACAAGTAGAGAAGTATGTTACTGTCATTTTTCAGGATTTCTTGAAGGTTTGTCAATAAAGTATTAGAAATTCACCCAGGTCTGAAACCAATTTATTTTTACACCAAAATTTGTAGTTTCTGTTTGGGAACTGCAGAACGGTCAGCCTCACGAAGTCATACACTGAACCCCAAACCTTGCATGTTTCCCCACATTGCACACACAAATACACACACACAAACATATATATAGATAGATAGATATATCCATGTATAGATATATATAGATATATCCATATATATCCATATATATGTAAGTATCTGTAATGCCACCAAGACTCTCTTAAGGCCATGGAACGTGTCCACCTTAGAAAAAAGGAGACACATTTTTTACTGAAACTTGCTTGAAGACTCAGGTCTTCTTCAGTATACCTACCAAGGCAATTTAATAAAAAGCAGAGAAATCCTGCAATGTGACAGATCAGCTATAAAAGTGCACACTGAAATGAGGGCAACCTTTAAGCCAGAATTTTCTTCATGAGACCAGATTTTTTCTGTGTCATACTCAGCACACAAAGATGTTCATTTTTCAGAGCTCCATGGAATTTGAGAAGTAAACCTACTACAGTTAATAGCATTTTAATCTTTATGCGTAACAATCACAAACCTACATTGCACAGGTTTGATAATGGTAACTGACAGCTGAATTTGAACCATACATTTCATTCCAAAATAGATGCACATGTAGGTGGATGTGTTGTAGAAATACAATGTACTACACGGCTCAGCCTAGATAAGCTGGGGATCCTCAAACATCAGCATCATCTGCACAAAGTTAGGGCAGAAACCTGCTACTTTAAATACCTGTTCATCCTTCTTATGACACTTTCTTTAAAGAGCTCAGTGAATACTAGATAAAATAAGTATCTAATGAGGTATGACAGAAACTCTGATTAAGCTAAAAAGCAGCAAGCTGAATTCTAATAAATAAATGAAGCAAAACATTTGCTGCCAGCAGCTATGTCAAGTTAGACATAGGAAACTGTAGCTCTGCAGCTGGAGAAGGGCAATACTCTGCAAGCCAGAAAAGTGATGGAACTCCTCCAGCTTTGATTATTTATGGTGTGATGATGAAGGAACAACTTTCCATGTGAGGAACAGCTTTAAAGTTGAACAGTGAAGCTGAAAGAGAGACTTAATGAAAAATCAGAGGGGAACAAAACTACAGCTACAAAAACAATAACATTCAGTTTAACAATTTTAAAACATAATTTGTGTGCAAAACCAGATGTCAACTTGTCCAGCTTCAAGGTAAACAGCAAACTGTATTTATAACAACCCCTCTGCTGGATGGCAAACACACACTACTAAATGTGGCAGTATGTAAGGCTCACTGTGGACCTCCAAATCTTATCAAAATGAACACAAACGCCAAACAAACATTTTAAACAAAGGACACATCTGTATTTAATGCAAAGCTATTTTCAAAAAATCCCAACCTTTCATAATCTACCATAACTGTAATAGCCTGAAACATAAGAATGCTTTCAGGCTCAGAAAAAAAAAAAAAAAAAGCTTCTAATTTTAAACATTTATGAGGACAATGAGAAGTGGCTTAGAACCATGCTTTAAAACATGTTTGCAGGCTTTAAACTGCTGAAAGCTGAGACCCCCTTTACCCATCTGGCCTGGAGAAAAGGAGAAAAGTACAAAAATGTGATGAAAAGACTGCAGATGAATATTTCGATTAAAGAAAATACAACTGAATCCCTCATTCCAGCCCCTTCCTCCCATCACCACTGCATCTCCCCCTCCAGGAAAGTGCACCTCTTGCCTGATGATCACCCCCAAACAACTCATCTCCATCACTGCCTCTGATGCACCACTATTTTTAACAAACACCTTCTGAAAATAATTTTTAAGGGCCACTCTGCCATTGTTGCTGCTGTTTCTGAACAGGACAGACTCGGTCTCAGCACTGCATTTTATGTATTTTAAACCATACCTTGGGATGGGTGACTTCATGTTCATTCTAAAAAAAGATCATGATCAAACCTTTTAAATGGCTTTTCCCAACTCATAAAATGCATGCTTTCTGCTGGGAATTAACTTCCCTTTGACACAGTGTAACTATGGGAAGGAGGGATTGTTCTCACATTTCTGTTTCATGGAAAACACCCTGCTGTTTGATTTCTAGAGTTGAAGGATTGAGTTGCAGGGGTAAAAAAAATGCTGCTAAATGCAACACACTCTACTGAGTTAAATACAGCCTCAGTCTGATATGAAACACTGACTTTGAAAATAGCTGTTCCTGTCCTGCTATGCCAGTGATGATAATTATGAATTTACTGTAGACATTAAAAGATGAATGTGTTAAGAATAAGAAAAAGTACTACTTTTAAGGTAATTCAGCATTAAAGAAATCCCCAATATATGAAAGCAAAAAAACAGCCACAATTCTGAATTTATAGCAACAGATAGTAGGAAGGCAATTTTGAAAATCCATGGGAATTCTTCTACCTTACCAGGTACCTCTACAGTTGTATGGGCATTTTCTTTTTGTCTTTTATTATTCTTGATTCCTACCTTACAGTTCAACTTCAGGGCGGAGCACCATACAACAAGAAATGGCATTCAAAACTTTTAGGTCATCAAAACTGCCTTTAATGTTTAACAACAAAACACACACATAAAACATTGCAACAGCTTCTGGAACCCCACTCAGAAAGCTCAACATTTTTAGACCTGTTCTCATATTTTCATCACCGTAATTTTTACAAAACAGTGAGAGGCAACCCAGGCCATTTTAGGAAAGACTCTTTAATCCTTGCAGTCCCTCAATTACAGCTGACCACAAGAAGGAATGAACAGAGTAGTGCTGTAGGGACAGTACTGGTAATATTTTTATATTTTTCAGCTTGCCCTCTGACGTGCTCTGACTTCTGTTGGAGAGTGATGTGGTGATTTCTTAGGCTTGCCTCCATTGTTGCTCCCAAAATAATTCAGAGGAACATAAGGCTTTAAGCAATTTAGACACCAATTTCAAATTGGATTCAATGGTTTCAATGACCTTTTCATCAAAGCCAAGCTCCAGAACTCCACCCCCTCCCAGTGTGGCAGGACCAGTCCCTTGGAGACGTGTTGGGCTCCATCTTAATGGGTGGCAACTCATCTTCAACCCAAAAAGCTACAGGCAAATAAATACATGTAGAGTTTTTACCTCTAAAGATCTTTGCTGCTACCAGGACAGAACTGAACACCAAAAACAACTGCAAGGAATGAACATGTTTGAAGACACTGAAATCAAGAAAACAAGAATTAAAAGTTCTTAAATTATAGACTATAAAAGCTCCTGAGTGCCAGCTGCATGTATGCACATTTAAATGATTGAGAGAACTGCATGGAAATATGCATTTACCACAAAATCTGGAAGCATAGTTGGGACTGACTTCCAGTCAGGTTTGTAATTTCACCTAAGACTGAGATTACTTCATATGAATTGCTTTATTTCTGTGTGTACAGTATAATTTAACTCACAAATATATTTTACTGAGGTTAACCATTAGTATTGAGTATTTGCTGTTATAAAGTTCCTTAAGCATGAACTGTAAGTACAAGAATTCATAATCAGCTTCCATATACCCATCTGGAATGATATAGGGAAAAACACATTTTCTAGTCACCAAAATAAATGTTAGTATGACTTTAAAAAAAAAAATCCCCAACAAGCCTAACTAACAAACCTTTGAAGTGATACATCTGTTGAGTTAGTTTAGCAAGACAGTGAAAAAACTATTTAGTAAGGTAGTTAATGTTTTTCATAGCACTGTAGAGTTGAGCCTCAATATTCACCATCATCAGAAAGTTCAATAATTCCCTGTTTTGATACCAAAGTAAAAACTGTCCATAAAGTAGAAGGGTCTTCACAATTATGATGACTGTGCCAATGATGACAAAGATCCTCTTTTCTTCCAAATAACTGTTTGCATAAAATGCAGTTAAAGCCTGCTTTAGACCAAAATTCTATTTTTTTCCTTGGTGAACCAAACCCCACAGTTTGCATCTCTTTGGAGGCTTCACTACTTCCTGGTTGAGTCGGTTCCCTTTTAGGTGAAATATTATTTTGATGGTGGAAGCACGTCTGTCTCTTCGGTTTTGGAACAGGATACAGCTCCTCCTGACGGGCACTACACTTTGCTAAACATCTTTTTTCACTGTGCTGTTTCCACACGTGAGTTGTATGTTTGACCAGCTCCCCCTTGGCTCCTCTGCTTCCTTGCAAAACCCCTTCCTTCACTCTTCCCTGAATCTCTTCTCCATGACAGCACAATAAGTGAAACTTCATTTCACCAAAAGACTCTGCAATAAACTGGCATCGACCACATTTGACCTGTAATTTCACTCCTCCCGGGTTATGGAACAGGTCCTCAAAATTGCACTTATTTCCCCTGTTAAAAAAAGGAAATACAAACTAGTTAAGTATTAGCCAGGCAGAGAAGATGGATGGCAATTTCTGTCCTTACAAGTTCCAAGAAGAGATGACAGTCATGAAACACTTTTAATTAAAAATGGATGTTCTTTCTACAGTACCTAATTCATTTGGAAGAGGAGGAGAAAAAAAAAAGAAACTAAATAAATAATAGTAAGGCTGATTAGGAAAAAAACTGAAGCCAAATGACAATTCTGAGTTTAAGAACTGCCTCTGAAATTAGCTTGGTAGAAATAACCTTGTAACAACACCAGACTTTCATAAAAGGCTCATACCTTTTGTTAAAGCTCCTGATTCATTGAGGTCAATCCAAATACTTTAGTGCTATGCTAGAAAAGCAAAAGTTACTATGGCTTGTAATGTCCAAGTAAGAGAAACCTACTTGTTTACAGTCAGTGATCTAGGTCAATTTGAGGCGAAATCACCTCCCTTTCCAAGATGGAAACGATGAAATTTCAGTGTTTCTTGTTTGGTTGGTTTTTTCCTACAAGTCAATAACTTGGTTTAGAAAAGTTTAAATACCTAATTGGCCACTGGACTGCCCCTCTCCCTGATTTAGGGCAGCTCTGCAGTATAAAGGATACACAGGCAGTCAGTCCCTGGTTCAGACAATCCAAACGAGGTCTCCTCAGACATCTTCTCATAACATCTACAAGGAGGACCTCCTAACACTGTGTATTTACACATATTGGACAGATTACCCAACAAGACAGATAAACTGCATGATTCACTGTATGACAGCTACTAAGACTGACAGCAAAGTACTGGTGTTTCTTACTCTCAAGACTGTAAAAGTTTCTGACTGATGCTCCAGAGAGTGGAGCTATGAAAAGTAAAAATGAGTAAAATGGAACTGCAGTGCAGCTGTAAGGAATTACATTGAAGCACTAAGTGTTCTTCAGTGAAAATAAATGTACAGTGAAACAAACAAAAGAGGCAACATTTATACTGTATCAAGAGATTTCCCCCAGAAAATCATAATACAGAGGTAAAAGTATGTTCTATCCATCTAAATATAGTGCATGCTAACTTTTCTACTTGGCCAAGTGATTGCAAAAGCAGTGGTAAACTCAGGGCAGACCAGTTCACAGCACTCCCTAAAAGGAAGTGGGATAATGTTATTTTAAAGGAAAAACAAACTACAAGCTAATATTGAAATATGAATTTGTTTTTGCTTACTACAGTTGGTTCCCTTGTCTTCTAGGGAAAACTCCAGTGTGGGTAGGACAGAAGATAGAGCACTAGCCACGAGAAACCAAGTGACCCAAATATGGCAGTATATCGGGTGCTACCAGAATATATGCAAAATTATTTTGGATATTCAATAATAATTCATAGTCAATAAATCAGCTAAAATATAGTGGTTGGTCTAATGGATTGACTAAATTCAAATAGAATATTTAAACCATTAGGAATCTCACTTGAAATGAGGAGGAAAAAAGCAACAATTTTCATAATGGTAAGGTTTATTAATTTCCACTGACAACTTGAAATCCAGTTTTCATTAGCATTTAATTAGTGAAAACTCTCACCTTTCTGTAGTTTCTTCTGCCTCTTTTGTATTCCTGTCTCTCTTCTTTAAAGAATCCTGCACCTGTTGCTCGCTGGTGGAGAGCTCTGTGTTGATAACAACCCTGTGGACTTCTCTGAGGTGGCCAAAGTACACTTTCGCATGGCCAAAAACTTTAGCACAGAATTCACAGCACACCAGCTTTTTGGGTTTGCCTTCATTGTGATGAAGCTTCATGTGGGTGCTCAGGCTCCCGGAATGGATATATGTCTTCCTGCAGATCCTGCAGCTGTAGGGCCGCCGGCTCGTGTGCGTGTTCATGTGGTCCTGGAGATGGTGCTTGAACTGGAACGTGTGGTTACAAACATGACACCTGTGCAGCGGCTTAGGGACGGCTGAACACGTATTTCTGCTTAGAACACTCGATTTAGCTGGTGTAGCATCACTGTGCTTGGAACTTAAACATTCCTTGGCGAGGGAATCATTTAAAGATGAGTCTCGCTCACGAGACGGCGTCTCTACGACGGCTGCAGGAGCCAGCGGTGCCAACGGCTGCACAGCCACCACTGGCTTCGGTCTGATACTGCGGTACCTTTTCACTGCTTCTGCTTTATTGCCTTCAGGTGTCTGAATAGCAACCTTTGCCCTCTCTCTTCCTTCTCTAAACTTATTAATGATGCATTTCCTTCGCTTGGCCTGAAAAGCAAATAAATCTTCCGGGGCTCTTTTTTTCCTGCCTCTTCTTTTAGAGGTTGGACTGTTCAATTTTTTAAGACTGTCGACATCATCCACTTTGCTGGATGGAGAGAAGGTATTTTCTCGAATGGTTTGTTTGGGGATTTGTGCAAATGATATACCTAATTGCTTATCAAAGGCTTTGGTCTTTATCAAATATGGTGTCTTTTCACACTCAGATTTTACTGAATGACCAGGTATGTCCATAACATTAGTATTCTGCTTAGACTTACAGAACGCTGAATTTTTCATTCTTGAGTAAGGCAAAATAGGAAGTTTTCCTTTTGGTATTAAAGGAGTCATCTGAATGGTACTGCCAAAAACTGCTGGTGACAAGACAGCAACAGGATTTGCAGAATTTGTGGGTTTTTCCTTTAGTTTCTCATATGTCAGGAGTGGCTCTCCTGGGGTTTCCGATGCTCTCTTCACAGAGAGCTGACTTAGTTTCATGGGATTTGTTGTACTTGCTGGCTTGGATAGAGAGTCTTCAACTACAGATGGACCAGAAGTATTACTGCTAGCTGTTTCAGTTTTGTTCATTAAAAGAGATTCAGATTCCACACAATTGCTTTTATTTACTAAAGTGGCAACTCCAACTTCAGCGGAGTCACAGTCTGCGATCCTCCCTTGCTCACCTGAATCGGAGCCAGAGTGAGCTTCAGGACAGTCTTCGGGTAGAGCAGCCATGGGGGAAGTCTGTGATGAGACCAGTGCTTTGGCAGCAATCTTGTTACATGCATTCAAACCAGAGCTTTGTGCTGGATTTTTGTCACTCAGCAATTTATTTCTTACAGATTGGTACCTGGGGATGGGCAGCTTTAGGTTTTCAGAGGGGGCCACAGTCGACTGATGAACTTGCTGTGTTAGGGCAGGTGCTACACACGGCACAGCCAACACGGAAAAGGCGCCCTTGTGAGCAGCCACCTGCATGACAGCATAGTTCTGAGCTGGCACCACCAGGGGCTTAGAACCTGAGGCAGAAATTGGTGTCATCGGCTCAGGAAAAGATGACTGAAGGCAAGAAACCACTCCAGACGTTAAAATTTTTGGTACCATTTTTGGAGCAATGGTCCTAAACTGACTTTTCTTCTGAAAACTTTGTATTATATCCGAAGGGGATTTCTGTTTATCTGTAAGAATAACACAGCAAAGATGTAACATGATACATAGTATTTGTTTTTAAATCTCTCAAAAAGTAAAACTGCTTACAAAGGATGCTATTACCCACAAGCTTATTAAAGATCTTTAGGCATTTAAATGACCACCAACTTAAATCTAGAATTGCCCAAGTTTCATAGACAAAAGCCCTTTCTGAAGGAACATGTTTGAACACAGATTTGCAAAAAACCTCCTCTTAATCAAATCTTAATTGGATGTTTCATTCTAGGTTAGAAGCTACATGACATTTCAGAACAAATAGATCAACAAGCCTCTTCAGCCCTGGAAAAGCTGCAAGAGCATGCTGGCAATATTCTGCTGGGAAAACAGAACTTCTATGAGCACCAACTCTGATCATATTTCCCAAACAGAATCATGCCCTCTTTCAGACATTCTCTATGTTTTAGAATTTGTGGGTTTTATCAGACACAGACCGAAGTTTGCCTGATGAAGTCTCAGAAAACATGCAAGCAATGTTCAGTAAATTAAAAAAGGACTTGAAAAAACATGTCAATATAGACTACTGTTAAATTCTCAATTACAAAATTACTCATGTGCCACTAACACACAAGAGAACTACTGTAGTAAGTTATTTAAAGATTTTCTTGAAAGATACAATTTATCAAGGTTATGTAACAATTTCTTCCTGTTTCGATTTGTGTTCATAAAAGTCGCAAATGTTTTTCGTAAAGAAGAATGTGAGTATAATTAAAACAAACAGAAATAAAACTATAAAATTCATATGTTATACATTAGACAGCAAAGACACCTGCTGACCTTTCAGATTGCACAGTAAAGGAGTTGATACACAGTTAACTGTATCACTACCATTTCATCTATCAGTCTCATTACCCACTCTCAAATTCAATTACTGACGCTTCCATTTCTCAAAACCTGGAAAAGGTTTCCTGGAAAAATGGAAATAACAACCACTGAAAACTCAGCTACAAAGATCCCAGGCAGAAAGGCAATTTGGACATATTCAAAATTCATTTGAGAGAGGAATCACATTTGAATAGAACATGTGAAAGTAAACGCTGCAACCTTGAAATATTGGACTAGGATGATTCCATAGGAAAAATTCCATTCCTTGCCATTTTTAAGACTTGTATTACAAATGATTAGGTGATTCTGGACTTAAAAAGGTAACTGTGAATTAGTACCAACACTGGAAACACCAGTACATTTATCTTAATCCTGGATGTTCTTCTCAGACATCACAAACTTTGCAACAAGCACTGCAAGCTACAGACCTGTTTCATGACCAGAACTCCTGGACGGATACGTCAGTATATTCATGGTACGCACGTGTGCAGTAAAGCCACTGCCTTCAGGACATGCTGGATTCACTGAGCAATCCCTTATAAACTGTACAGTTCATATTTAGTAGATCTGATGCTTTTCAGAGCTCTTTGATCAGCAGATTCATAGAGCAATAACTATGCAGGGCATAAGCCTTTGATCCTTTTATTGCCATCTATTGCATCAGACCCCAAGTCCATTATGCACTTTATATTCCAGTTAAGTGAAACTACTGGGCACCATCATAACTTTCTTTCTGCTCAATGTCTGTAGAGATGTTCTGAATTTCTACACATTCTGTGCAGACTGGGTTACTGTACACCTCAAAGTCCTATACAAATACTGTGATCCCTGCATATGGAGACAACTCCAGCTTTGTGCAACCTGGATAAAGCAGAAACATGATATGTTTAAAATTGTTTCCCTACAGCACTTTTTAATTTTTTTTTTAAAGCTAGTCACTAAATATATAGAAATCTTTACTTTTTCAGCTGCTAAGATTTGTGTTAGTTAGATGATTATTTTTTTTCCTACAAGGTGTCTTCCTGTTGCTTTTGAGTAAACAATTTAAGTACTTCTGAGAAAAGCAATAAAATTATGTAAAGCATTGTAATCACGGACCAAACTAGCCCTGAACCTCAATAATAGTTACAGGTCAAACCATATAGCTTAAATACAGCAGATGACAGAATAAAGATACTTTCCTTTAAGGGGACAGAATCAGTTCTTATTTCTCCTAGATTATGCTTGCCATACACTGACAATAAAGACTTCCTCCAAATCAGCAGCTACTCAGCTTGCCACAATATTCAACATGAAGCTGTTTCCATCCTCTCCCAGTTCTCTTGTTTCTCTCCCTTTTTATTTCAAAATTTCTTTCATTGATTTGTATACAGCTTCTAGGAAAGCCAGCATTTCAGCAGACTACTACCTATGCTACTCCAAGCTACAAGGCACCCACTCTTCAACCAATGGTAACAGGAAAAAGTGGAAGTTTTGCTGTGGACGTGCCACCTCTACAAACGGCAGCCATAAAACAAGGTTAATTTGAACTCAGGAGGAAGTATTTGTAGAAATAATGTATGGCATTAGCTTTAAAAAGAACCATATGTTTCTCAAATGCATTGACTCGACTAATGCAAAATTAAGCAGTAAAATCACTTTTCTATAAAGGAAGTATCTCCACATATTTTCTCAGCATTCCACAGGAGAGTGTTGCTCTAAAAGCCAAGACCTTCATCATGATCAAACACAAGATGCTCTTTGAAACAAGGTCTGTTTAGATCAATACCCTTCTTTACACAGCTAACACAATACTAAGAATTTATATAACTGTTTGAGAAGGGATTTTTATACAAACACTTTTTTCCAACTGGTGTAATTTTATCATAAGTTTTTGAGGCAAGCTGTTTGGTACCAACCCTCAAAACAATCTTTTTCCCCCCCCTTTTCACAAGTCTACATTAAACATTCATTGCAGTGGTTCTGATAAGCAAGGGAATACCTGACTTTTCATTTCCCTTCCCTCCAACACAGCTACTGTGCTTAAGCTGCTTAGCCAGTGCCTAAATATAGAGACGGGCTAGATGCAGACTGACTGCCTGATGATGCTTCAGGCTCTGTTAACATTTTACCTGCAGACTGGGAAAGCTAATTGGAGGAATTGGTGGAAGACTACTTAGCATCTTGGATCAAGAGAAAGCAGCCAGTCAGTTCACAGACTGGGGGTTCTACTGACCCCACCCAGAGCGTGCAAGTATCATCAGTAACCAAAATTCTGTTTTGCACTTATAGTTGGTGAAAAGTTCCAACAAGTTCCTTTGCACCCAGACAGAGCTTACAGTAATTCATGTCTTCACCACACTGAAAGACTTGGATATGCTCTGACTTCTGCAAAGGCAGCTTGGAAACCTCATATGCACTTCTCAGAGGCATTATTTCTGTCTCTTATTCAAAGGACTCATTTTGACTTGTCATCTGTGACCTGAGGAAAAGCCTTTGTGCCTATGCAATCCCATGAAGTCTTTCACCTAAGGGAAAGTTCCAGTTAAGGGAGGTTCTGCAATGTCATTTGTGAGGCTAGCCCTTCGTTTTAGACAACATTCTTTCTTCAAGTAAGTCTGCAAATCCTTCACTGGAAGGCAACAATTTTTAAAATTTCTTTTAAATTTTCATCAATAACAAAGGAAATAAAAGAAAACATTGGATTTAATAACTGAAGGATGTGAAGCTCATTTTTAACCGCTGTGTCCTCAGTCCTTCAGATGAGTGTGGAGTTGGGGCAACAGGTAGATGCTTTTAAATAATTACACACAAGCCTAAACCAAGTGCAGTTCAACCTATTTACTTTAAAAGTCTCTGTTAAAAGATTAATAGTTACTATGCTAGGACCTGGAAGTATCAAATCCCTTAAATAGTTGCAGAATGCCATAAGCTTTCATCCCTTCTAAATAACCTTCAAAACATATAGAAGTGGACAGTGACACACCAACCCAAAAATCAACGATGCATTAAATTCTCTGACAGAGCCATGCTGGGAAGAGTCCTCTGGAGGAAACAGAGTTTCTGTGGGTTGCTGCTTCTTCATGGTTCCCCTGCCTTCCCAAGTCATTCAAGTCTGGTCTACTCCAGCCTAATCTGCCTTATTTTTATACTTCCTTTAGTTTGTTTCCTATGTAAAGCACACATTGCTGAACTCAGATGTCGTAGAAAGTATCAGGAGAAATTTAATTTTCAGTGCTATCTGGTCAATTTTGAAAATAACCACCAAATAGCCACCACAGAAACCACTGAGTAATAGTGTTTATTTTTAAAATAATCCTTGTATGTCCACCTTAGTTGCGCACGTATGTATTTCATTTGTGCATGAATTGACATATGATAGAAAATAACCCAGAAAATACATCTTTTTTGAAGGAAAAAACAGAAAACAGATGAAGATTCATGAATATTGAATGCATATTAACGCTGCTGAGTCTTTTGCTGACTTTGAAAGGAAGAGTATCTGTTCTGTGGGAAAGAAAAAAAATGCAGAACTGTCTAACACACAATATTAGATCTTTTTCTGCCAATGATAGTTAATCATTCATTTTGCCAAATCTCCATACACACTAAATACCTGTGGATACTGTCTTTCCAGCACAAGTTTCTTGCTTTTGCTGACCCAGCATACTTTGTTGGACACAATGTTTCTCTGCAGGATTAGCATGCAAAAAAACACCACCTGCAAAAGTGCTTCAGTTATAAATAGATCCCAGGGAAAAAAAGAAAAAAACCAAACCAAACCAAAACAACAAAACAACCAAACCCCCAAAACCAACAAAACCCAGAAAAAGACAATATAAAACGGCAATATAAAACATTAACTTCTAGTCAGTGCATTAAAAAAACTACTGCTTTTTACTCTTTTCCATTTTTCTCTCCTCAAAATACACTTTAAAATCCAATATATTACAAGCCAAATGCAAGGTGATAGCTTAATAATTGAGTAAAGCTGGTTAATGTGGCAAACAGATGGGATGGTTTAGCTTCAGAGTCATGGCAGACAGGCAACAGCAGCAAAACAGAATGCTTCAGAAAATGAAGACTCAGTAGCTTTATTGAGTAGTTTTAATACAGGGACTAAGTACTATGCTTATTTATACTTTCCGTAATTCCACTTAAATAAACTGCAGATATTAGAGAAAACAAAAGAATCTGAACTTCTTTATTCAAAACCAGTTTTGCCACACACCTATACAAAGTAAGATCAGTTTGTTTCTACCTTTGCTAATAACTACCTGGGTGGAATGTTCTGTTCTAGGTATGTGCATCAGATAATTTTCTAAAATTAATTTCAACAGAAAATACCAGTCATTCTCAGTATGTCTGAAAAGGAAAAGGAATCTAGTGACACATCTGTGCATCAGGTGAAGCCCTTCACACGTGACACAGCAATGTCTCTCTGACCTGTTAAAAGCTGCCCAAATGAGGCAAAGCTGTAGACTCTGGGCATGTGTGCAGTAGATATTTCAAGCAGCTAACCTTCCCAACTGTTCCATTCTACTGAATGTGCTCCTGCTTCAGGCTGGGCCAGGTTTCCCCAGAACTGCGGCTTTAGGTCCAAGCACCCAAGTTGGAACAAGGAAACGGCCTCTCCTTATCTCTGAACTGAGACAGAGGAGAATATGCAGGGAAAAAGGACAAGAGTGGAAATGAGACTTGGAAAGTGTTCAGGCCAAAGAGTTAGGGTGGGATATGGAAATTAAATGCAGACTTAAGACAGGTAACCAACACTACACGTGACGTGGAAAGGAGAAACATTTAAGCCAAAAGAGGAATCTCACATTTCTTACCTTTTTAGTACTTGATATTTTAAAGAGTATTATAAATATATTTAAGTGAGAGTGCTTTAGGACAATTTAAACTAGCTTAGAAAAATAAACAATATAACAAAGTATTTTAATGCAAGATTGGAAAAATCTCCATAGATCATTCACACAAACACTAAAACCATGAATGTGCAAATACACCTAGAAAATTTATTATGGTATTCCACAGGAGGAACAAGACCAAAATAATTTGTTAAAGTTCTAGAAGCTTTAAGCTGTATCTTAAAAGCTATATATAATTAAATTTGATTTGAGCATAAATGTCATTTGCTAGTTGTGCAATAAGCATTTTATAATTTAGAACAGTCTTCTTTACAGTCTGTGCAAATTTATTATTTTAAGGGATTAGGATTACAGGGGTTTCAAGAAATTCTGTGAGCAGTGGGATGCCTTCTGGATTCCTTAAATGGTCTTCTTAGCAGAAGAGCACATTGAAATAACAAAGATACGCTGGATTTTTTTTCCATTAATTGGACTCCAATAAAGAGGATGTTCAACATTAAAATTTCTAGTGGAATTTTTCAGTGTGAGAATAAGCTAAAACTTTTTTTAGCATAAACTGTCACTTTGCAAAGGTAAATCATACAGTAATCCAAAATCATGGGTATATAGTTTACATTTAAGAAGCTTTCCAGTTTCCTCTCAAATTCAGATTTTGCTTTTACCTGAAATGTCCTTTCTGCACTATTAGCCATACATTGATATATGTCAAAGTTTATACACATCTAACGTAACTTAGGAAAAAAAAATTAGATTACACCACTTTCTCAACTTCCAGAATTGGTCTCCTTTGTTGTTTGAAAGTGTACATAGGAGAGGCCTTTCACACGATCAACACCCTTTTCTCTCAGCTGCAGAGCTACAGACTCTACTGGCGGGATGGTGGCGGTGCACAGCTCAATGCCCCACGGAGATGGGTGACAAGTGGTGTCCCTTGGGTCCGTACTGAACAGTGCTGTCTCCTATCTCCATCAGTGACACAGCCAGTGGGACTGAGTGCACCCTCTGCAAGTCTGCAGGCAAAACCCCGCTGAGAGGTGCAGCTGACACACCTGGAGGATGGGACGCCTGAGGGACCTGGACAAGGTCAAGAAATGGCCCCACAGGAACCTCATGAGCTCCTGCTCATGGATCAGGACAGTCCCTGGTATCAATACAGGCCAGACTAAAGGGATTCAGAGCAGCTCTGCCAAGAACGTGGGGGTACTGGCGGATGAAAAACTGAGTGTGAGCTGCAAATGCGCTCTCACAGTCCAGAAACCCAACAGCATCCTGGGCTGCATCCAAAGCACCGTGGGCAGCACTGGAGGGAGGGGATTCTGCCCCTCTGCTCTGCTCTGGTGAGACCCACCCGGACCACCGTGCTGCATCAGCTCTGGGGCCCTCGGCACAGGAAAGACGTGGACCTGTTGGAGCAAGTCCAGAGTAGGGCCACAAGAATGACGAGAAGGATGGAACACCTCTTGTATGGTATGAGAGAGAGATGGGGTTACTCAGTCTGGGAAAGGCTCCAAGAAGACCTAACCGGGCCCTTACAGTACCTGAAAGGGGCTGAAAAGAAAGACGGCGACACCTTTTTACAGAAAACAGGCAATGCATAATGGTTTTAAACTAAAATAAAGTATATTCAGACTAGATACAAGGAAGAAACTTCTTACCTGCCCATCACTCTCACAAGCATCCTGGCTTCAGTATCTTTTTCCCCAGAGAAAAATAGGACATAAAAATACCCATACTAAAGCAGACTTGTTAAACACCAGTTAACACATTTAAAGATTTAGTCACTATATTAGCAGCATTAGAAAAAACAATAATTAAGACATAATTTTTGATTTCTCATAGATTTAGATTTCACAGATCTCTGTATTGTCCCACCACAAATAACTTTTGAAATATGTATTAAATACTATTTCTGCAGAGAATAACAAGTGGCCAACAGCCTTAAGGCAGCCTTTTTGAGTTGCAACCTGAAATGTTTTAGCCACACATAGGTAAATCACAACTCAAACACTATATACTTCCTGTATAAAATGTTGGCAATGTGTGGCTTAACACAACCCCCTATTATAAAAACCCTTTTTTGTGCTACTGTATAAAGGAAGAAAGTTTTCAAAGTCCTTCCTAAGAGTCAGAATACATATACATAAGAGATTTTAGACACTTTTGCAGTGAATTTGAAATACATTTATTAGCAGATCTACATGCTTTTTAGCACCTCTCATGCAGTGTTTGCAAATTTTAAGGGCTTTCTATTTTTCTGAAGGCACAGCCTTTCAAGTTATAAGCTACTCATTTCATATTAAGGTCAAGAAAATTAATAGGTCTTAAGCAGATCAAAATATTTTCTTATCAAGAAATGAAAACTAGGCATAAAGAAAGCTAGACATAAAGCATCTGTAATTACTAATAACCTTTTCCACCTTTACAGCTGAAAAAATTGCACACAGACTTTTCTCACTATAGCAATATAAGAACTAAAGGCTCAGAATGGTGCCTGGCCTCAGCAACCACACAAGTAGTGACTGAATTTAATTTCTATTTAAGCACAGAGCTTCTTTTTGAGACACACTGTTAGATACATCATCAAAGATTGTATTGCAGCTTCTTTATGCCTCTGCTAGTTCCAGCGACCATGTCAGCCTGAAAGTGGGCATTATCCAGAAACCCTGGTCACCTGACAGGGTGCAATTGAGTGGAATGGAAATTATGCTGCTCTCACTGCAAGTCCAGTGGTTATCTTTGTGGGTTTTGCCCAGTCATTCTGGGCAAAATGGAGTCCTTGTTCCATAGAGGACACCATCCTTGAAGATTTGCAAAGCAAGGCTGCAGTAACGCAGCCACTTGGGGGAACTAATTGTTCAGAAAACAGCTGAAGGAGGTGATGGAAGCATTGGTAATAAGCTGGTAATTCATACCCCCCCAATAGCATTGCAAATATAAATTAGGTACTTTAGAAAGTGGGGATAAACACCTGTCATAGGATTTTTAAAAATTCCTGGGAGAATTGCCAGGGGAAATTTCTTTTAGTGAGCTTCAGGAAAGATATGAACCCAAACAGTAATTCGTCCATTGAAAAGCCAGTGTAAACTTATTTTTAAAGGTGGATCAAGATCAAATCAACATGGACAAAATTTCAATATACTTAATATAAGTAGTAATGAACAGACTTATTTTCTTTTAAGTACAGGAAACAGCAACTACCAAGACTGCTAAGAAATGAAAGCAAAAATGCTTCAAAAACTATGCAGGACAAAAAGGTCAAGTAGAACCATTTAATGAATAAAATCATCAAACAGTTTCTGCTTAGATTTTTGCTCCCCTTTCAAAAAAGAGAACGAGAGCATCTTACTGAAAGTTCAACTCTCTTTGGGACAGAAAAAATGTATGTCTCACTTCAGTAAGGGAGTAAGGAGCCTCTTACCCCCAAAATTTTATTTTTTTGCAAATACTGATGGGCAAATAGAGAACACAACAAAAAAAGCAAATATTTAAATAAAGTTTGGGGGTTTTTTATTCTTTTTATTCCTGGTAAGAGTCCTTTTTATTTTGGTGAGAATCAGTGCACTGTTTTCTAAAGAAAGAGTGTATGCAAGAAAAAACAATTAATTTGCCACTTTGGCTCAACAGAGCAACCATATTTTACCTGAGGCACTAAAAACATCTGCAGGGTGACTTGTGCAGTACAAACCTCAAAAATGCTCCCTCATGAACAGAGGATCAAAAGATTGGCTTGGCCTATTTTGAGTCTTCTGTTATAAACTATGCACAAATTCATCACTCTCCAAAAAAAAGGGCAAGAACAATTGTTAAACTGCACAGATAGCTGAAGAGTATCTTCTGGGGGATTTTTAAAATAGATAATTTCACTCAAAATTACCTAAGTGGTCTAAGCTTTGGATGCAGAATCCCCATCTAAGGTTTTTGTTTGCTCTAGTTGTGCCCCCTTTTCTTTCTTCATGAGCCAGATTTCTTCAGAAAAACTCTCCAGCTCTGGCTGAGATAAGCAAAAAAATTGCTACCTGTAGTTAATTCCACTAAAGATTAAAACAAAAAATAAAGATTAAAAGATCTCCACAGTGCTTCAAATAAGTATGCATATTTTTTTCAAATGCAGAAATGGATCTGCATAGCATAGGAAAACTAAAATACCTTCTGAAATACTATGGTCCTGGCTAGGCAAACATTAGTTTTTTCATAACATATCAAATTATCCCTTGCTGCTGAACTTGAACACAACTCGACCTTACTGGCGATAGGATGCAGCAGAAAACCATTTAAATTACAGTATCTGACTGGTTTTTCTCCCCCCGGTGCATAATTGCCATTATTTGCAGAGCTTACTGGCAGCGCTAGCTTGCCCAGGCTGGTCACCGTGCTGCTTGGAGGCAGTGCTGGCCCTCAGGAGATGGATGCGCTGTGAAGGGACTGCGGAATGCACTGCTGAGAGCTGATCAGGGGTATGAGCAGAGCCCGGCAGCGGTGCCAGCAAAGGGGAGCCGGGAGAGGAGCCGAGCCCAGGCGGAGGCCGGAGCCGGAGCGGAGCCGGCAGAGGGAGTCGGCCCCCTCAGAGCCGCGCTCACGGCCCCCGCGGACAGCTCGCAACACCACACGGGACACTCTGTTTATTCTGTTTACGCTGTGATAATTCGGTAATGCTAAACACGGCTTGTCCTGAAAACCCCCCCCAGTCGCGGTAATCAGGTACAGCACCGCACCAGACCTCAGAACAATTCTGTGACGAGTTGAGTATTTCATAACATCCTACCTCTGCAAACTTTTCAGTCAATTCGATGTTTTGTCTAACTCGAGAGCATCTTAAAGCAAAGCAGTTGAGCCTTTCCATTTGAAAGTAATTACTTCTATTAAACTATTTAGCATCTTCTATAACTGCAGTACAATTATTGTGCCTGAGATTAAAAAAGAAAAAAAATCCTTTACTAATCCTGTGTTAATCTAGTCTGCACTCAAAATTGCACGTCCATGTTACTGGAACCACCAGTATTTACACTAGATGTTCTCCTTTCAGTAGACATATGAAAACAAAGTTCTGTTATTTTCCCATTCCAGTGAATACCCTGAAATCTTTGTCAAACTTTCTCGTTTTCATCGTTGCTCAGCTCATCACACAAACCATCTGCATAAATAAAGACATAAGCATCTGCTGTATGGCAAATGGTCTCAGGGGCAGATGTTTTTATCCTAGCATTCATGTCACTGGCTTGGATACACTATTTGAACAGATGTACACAATCTGAACGTGTCGTGTCCCCCAGTGAAACGTCTCCAACTGCTTTCTATCAAAGTACAAAAATGCTATTTGCACCTGCATTTATGTTAATGATATAAAGGCAGCAGGGGTTCCAGCAAAGTGAGAGCTGATGCTAAGAAACACATTTACAAGGCTAATGGAAGTCTGAGATCTCCCAGCACCATCTAACCATACTAACATGGATACAAAATGTACAGACTCACACTTGACCTATGATTCTAAAAAAATTAAAATAAACATACTCAATGAACAAAACTATTACTTGAGCATCTGATACCCTTTTCCGGTGTATATTTTAAAAAGACAAAACCTATTAGACAAATAAACCAGGACCACCTTATGTTTTGCAAAATATTTGTCTAAGATACACAATTCTTTCACATTAAGAGTATTTAACAAAAACATTTTGTAAATCTGACAATGCCAATGGTATTTCAGTTCACTAAGGCACAGTGGTATTTTATGCCATTAATGAAGCATTATAAAAAGTACCAATACTTGCTCAACAGTAAATATTTAACATGAGTATGAATAGTCAAATATAATGCTTCAGTGATTGTTGTCATATGTTGTCATATGAATGAAATTATAATTTCATAATCCTGAGGAAGAAATAAAATTTGACAAGTTAGATAGTTATTATTGTTCAGAAAAGTGCATCTAGTTGAACATGGTGTAACAATTCCTTGCTACATAAAAGATAGTCACCCTTCTTATAAAATATTTTAAAACAGAAAAATACAGATGTCTTGAAGGAGTACAGATCAAATTACAAAACACCTGCTATTACATGACAAATGGAGGCAGTGAAGGGTTTAGCTGTCACTCAAAGAACTTGCACTACTCATTACTTCCATGCTGAACTGAAAAATAACGAGCACACTCAAAGTAGAGAAATCTGACAAATATGCCACACTGAATGTAACTGATGGATAGGTTCAATTTCCAATATAATATATTTTCAAAAGCTTTATTTGTAAGAAATGTACCAACATTAGAGTAGTACATAAACCATCACAAATTACTAATACCCTCCATATTTTCAAAGTACTACATTTAAGAAACAAGTGATACTCAAGATAAAGATAAAAAAGTATGCTACTAAAAAATACACGGAGACTAGGATATTTGTAGAATATCATTAATTCACACTGATATAGCACCTGGTCATGACCCAGGGAGGCCCTGCAGAGAGATCTCAACAAATGAGAGGTCTGGGAACTCACTTGAAGTCAAACAAGGGAAAGTTCTGGATTCTGCCCCTGGGAT
>VWZN01007392.1:1144179-1154590 GCA_013396955.1 Regulus satrapa
TTGGACATCAGGAAAAGGTTTTTCACCCAGAGGGTGGCTGGGCACTGGGACAGGCTCCCCATGGGAGCGGGCACAATACCAAGCCCAAGGGAATTCAAGAAGCATTTGAACAATGCTCTCATGCACATGGTGTGACTCTTGGGGGTGGCGCTGTGCAGGGCCAGGAGTTGGACTCTATGATCCTTGTGGGCTCCTTCCAACTCCCTTATTTTGTGACTTCTAACACAGAAGCTCACTTCCAAGTTTACCATTCCCTCTGGGTACAAGTTAGTAACAGGGTACTGATGGCATGGATTTTGATTTAAGGGAAAAAGAAAAAGCCTTCAAAAAAATCTCAAAGCAAATGCTTAATCAATTTGAAGTTTGCAAACAGCTTCACAGTCTATATTCTCCTACTACTATTCAGAAATGGCTTTAATGTAAGACTATCATCAGGGTCAAATTCCTGTTATGTATAGGAAAAATTTAATCAATTCTTTTAAGTATTAGAATTGAGTACTTCAGTCGCAAGCAGGGAAGGTAGAGCACACCGGGGTGGACAGCTTTACCCAACAGTAAGTACCGTCTTCCCTGAAAGAGTAGTCCCAAGAGACACAGAACGCATGAACTAAGATCAATTAGAATGACATGCTTCTGGAACAGCTTCTCCGAATTATTACAGCATCATAAAAATACTCAGTCTTCACAAAACAGGTAAAGTATAAACTTACATGACAGTAAAAGCTCAAGGCTTCAAATTAAGTAATAGACAGTGCTCTTCTTAATTAACATAAGTAGTAACAATGGAAACCTAACTGACAACTAGCAATGGTTCTGAAAGGTCCATTAGAGCTGATGTCATATCCATCAAACGTTCACTCATATTTAAGTATCATTAAAAATGACATTCATGTTAAAAATCATATTTAAACATTAGTATTGAGACATAGATCAAAAAGGAAAGGAAAATGAAGTTATAGATACACATTTTAGAGGCTTGAGAATACACAAATACCCTTACTAATAACAGAGGGAAAAAAGAAAGACATCAACCCTAGTGAAAACTAAACCAAATGAAAGACAACTTTTGAAGAGACCACATAAAAGAAAGAATTAAACCCAAAAAACCGTTAGTAAGGATGGGAATGTTGAAGAAAAGGCACTTTAAAAAATGTAAGTTAATATTTATTCCTGTTTCTGCTAACTGTGTAGCATAATTTGCAGATAGATTTGACCCCATTTAATAAGGGGATCAAACATAGCAAGGATTTTCAAATATATGAAGATTTAAAAAAAAAATAAATTAATAAACCCTGAATACTTAATCCTGCTAAATCAAAGAAAATCACTTGCACTTCAAGTTTCAACTACAGGTGTTAACAAGAAAGTAATTAGCAATGCCCTAAAGAAGAAAACTATTTGAGCTATTGTAATTGTTTAAAGTGATAAATGCTGCAGTAATCGCTTTTTTTAAAAAAAAATCTTATCACAGCAGAATACTAGACACAAGTAATAAAGTGATTAATAATGATGAGATTTCTTCCCCATTTTGAATCACAAGCATATAGTTTCTAAATAAAATACAGAAAGCATACTATACCTGCAGAAACTGTTAACGGATTCTGCATTACGCCCTTTAACAGTTACGACAATGTTCCTAGAAAGAAATACAGATACTTAGAAGCTCTGGTAATTTCTTAGAAATTAACAAAAAAATGAACAGCACAATAGCAATATTTTCCAGACTTGTATTTCAGAATAGATCCCAATATAGTCCACGGCTCTCAAGAAAACACCAGAGATTTAAACCAAGCGTTTCTTTGGACCCCTACATGTGCTCTCTGTATTTCAACACTGCGTACTACTAACTTAGGCTTCTTGCAATTAAACAACCTTCCTAGAGCCAGGAAAGAGGACAGTCATGAATCCCAAAGTGACAATGCATTCTGAAGAACCACAGACAATACAGGGCTAAGCTATCATTTCCCTTCAAACATGTGGACCTGCTGGGGAGGAGGATCCAGAGGAGAGCCCCTGTGTTGATCACAGGTATGAAGCATCTCTTTATGAAGACAGAGCCTGAAGAACAGAAGGCTACGGGGAGAACTTATAGCACTTTCCAGTACCCAGAGGCAGCCAACAGGAAAGCTGGAGTGGACTTTTTTAGAAGTGTATCTACAGATAGGACAAGGGGTATCAGCATTAAACTGAAAAAGCAAACCTTTAGATTAGACACTAGGAAGAAATTCTTTAAGGGCAGTAAGGCACTGGAACAGTTATCTAGAGAAGCTGTGAATGCCTCATCAAGGCCAAACTGGATGCAGCTTTGAGAAACCTGATCTAGTGAAAGATTCCCTGCCCAGGCAGGGCTGCTGGAACTAGGTGGCCTTTAAGGTCCCTCCAACCTAAACCATTGTGATTCTATGTGACTGCATGAATCCCCACATATCCCCACGAATGCACGAATTCCCATTCGTCTTCAATGTGCTGATGGTATTTACAAGAAAATGTAAATGCACTACATTTGACAAAACAGCTTTACATCAAAAGGCCACCCAGTATCTTAAGAGTTGGCTACTTCTTTCCACTGCAGTTGAGTGTGCTGTTCAACCTCTGATGAAATGGGATTTCACAGTCAGGTGAGATGTAAGATAATGCAATGACAATATAAAACTGTTGTTATCCATTTCCATTTATTTTTCATAAACTTTTGGAATGGCTGCAGAATAGTTTGGTTCCACTGAGCACCACTAACATACTAGACATCACAAAGGGTATAAAGCTCTTGTTCTCCTGATGAAGCTGGAGGTTTTGGGAAGCTAACAGAGAAGTCTGTTGACTGACACAGATGGAAGTAAAACTTTGTGGGGGTTTACTCAGATCTAGGCTTTCATACCAGTGCACATCTACAACTTTCCCATGAACAAAGCCAGCTGCATAAATGTGGAGATTGCTGACTTTCCTGACCAAGTTAACAACCAGGAGAATCTTACATAAAGAACATGCCAGTCATGCACTCAAGACACATCTTCTGAGCACATGAAGTACCAAAGATTAGTCTTGGTTAAATACAGAAATAAATTTGACAAATACTGACACAAATATCTAACAAAATAAGCCTTGAATAGATTTCTTTACTATCATACAATTGACTCTCAAAAAGCAATAGCGAGGTTCTGGGAAGAAGAGGTAAGTAGGAGTAAAGTAAAAAAGACAAAACCAATTCCATTTTCAGGAAGTTCAACATCAAAGCATAGAAGAACATTGAGCACGGCTTCTGTGAGGAGAGCTCTCACACAGCAAACTGGTGAAGCTCTTTGGTACCTGGGTGATCTGTTCTGAGCCATACCTAGCAAGCAGCTCAGGTACATCAGCCAGCACCTCCTGGCAGCTCTTTGCTGATGCCAATGAGCACATCCCCGACTGCCTCCAAGAGCCTCTGTCCGTGGTACTTAAGCAGCCAACCCCTGAGCTGTCAGAGCCAGCACTCAAAGACACACGGGCTCATCTAAATGCAGCTTGGTGTCGTGGGAACATGCAGACAGCTCCCTCTGCACATCCAGCAATGGGACAGGTCACAGCAATGTAACATCAGAATGGTGAGACACTTCTAGCAACCAGTGTGGGTTTCCAACTCCTGTCACCCACGCTGTAAGATATCCTTCTTTAAGGCCATATTGATAAGCAACAGCTTTTCCAAGAACCGAAGTCTGAAGTTTTTCTTTCCCCTTAGTATTTACAGAACTTCAAAACATACTGAAACATTTAAAGCAACACATTCTTGTAAAAACAATTTGAGAAATTATATTTAAATTAAGTGCCTAAAAATTATTATTTCAAAGTCACTTTTTTTAGGTTTCCATGGTCTTTCCCTGTATATGGGCACATTGAATGTTAAAAGGGTGCCCCATCTATAGTTACCTACTTTTAGAATTTTAACAAATCAGACTTCAGGATACAGATCAACAATTCTTAGAATACCATGCGGAACTAGAAGCTCCAGACATTTTTCCAATGTTCTTCCCAGACATATTCGCAAACCCTAACACTACAACACAAAATTGCATTATATGAATCCAAACATTTTGCAGAGGCATCTCTGATTTGAATTCCACTTTAAGCAATGTTACTAACCTAGAAAATCCAGGGCTTATTTGACAAAGACACTGATAACCTGTTTTTAACAATAATCATAACAATCTTAAAAGAACATAATTTCTCCAATTAACACTGATAATTTCTTTTTGCAATTCATGAACAGTATTTTTATTGCTGTTATATGAAAGAAACTTTCCCCACACTTTATATTTGGAGATAATTAATTAAGTAAGCTCTCTTTTTGGAAAAACCAAAGAGCTTAAGATTCTGAAATCAGGACAAATTGTTGTCATCCCTTCAAATTTTTCTATCCATCCTTATAGGTATGGCTGTGTTAAAGCAGGTTTTCTTTGACTACTTATACAGTTCACAAAGCAAACCATAAATATTGTAAACTTGTCCTATCTGTGTTTTCCACTGTTTTCAAATACACCATGATCCTGTCTTTTTGATCCTTGCTCTGACATTTTCTGACACTTTTCTGCTAGGCTGTAACATGTTTAACAAATATTTATTATCTGCATACACTTTATGCATGTCCTAAACATAAAATACAGTCTTAACAGAAAGTTCTGTACAGTAGATTAATTCAAACTTTTAGAATTTAAAGATTATAACATCCTCAGAGCTACTTGTGCCTGCCCTGAGCATGTTCGGGTTTTTTTGGTTTTTTTTTTCCCCCCAATTTCACTATAAATCTGGCTTGGTATGACAACTTCTCATTAAAAAAAAAAGGAAAAAGAAAAAAGCTGATTTCTGAAACAAACCTAACCTTAGAACTAAAATTACTAATTAAATTTTGTACCTCCTTTACATTCTTAACAGCCAAAAAAAAATTTAGACTGTTCACCAACTAATAATTCAGTATGTTCTGATATTTTCATTGAATACCAAAACCACAAATGTTCTTTCACTCTTCCCTGCTTATACCTGAGTCCAATACTGACTCCTTCCAAATACAGGAGATGATATGAATAATTTCCACCTGCCAATATAATAAATTCTTCTCCACCTGAGAGCTTATCAAAATGATAAAAGTTTTAAAATTCTATATAATCTTAAGATTTGTTTTGCTGCGTTTATAACTCTACCATAAGACACTAAATAAAATCATTCAAGTCACAGTATTCCAGAACTTAAATTAGTTCTCTAGAAATCTGCTGCTGACTAGTCAGAGATGAAAAGAAATCTATTACAAGAATTTCAAGTGAAGTGGAGTTGAAGCTGGACAGAATTAGAAAGTAAAATCTCTCATAATGCCATAAAATAAGCTCTATCATGCCTGTACTATTCCTTATGTTACCAGAGAATGAAAGGATAAATTTCATTATCCCTGAGAGGCAAAAATAGCAAGCAAACTGGAAAAAAATCCCATACTCTAACTCAGTCTTTAACAACCAAAGCAAGCAGAGCATATACATGTAATAATTTAAAAGCAATTTTCACAGGAAGATACCCACAGGTCTTTATATGAAACAGGTGTCCTGATAGACACACTGAATATGGATATCAGTTGAACCCAATTAACCTAATTCCATGCTTGTCCATACTAAGACATTTATCTTAGATGTTACACAAAATCCTTTAGGATATTACAGAGAAAGCGATAAATAGGCTGTAAAGGTTATGACATTAATTTTACTGTCATCCTCATGCTTTAAGCAGACATCAAAACTGAAAACCTTGTCCTCTGGGAAGGAAGAACTACCTGAAAGTAATTATAGGACTTATTATCATAACAGTATTAAACTAGACCACTATGACCCTAACCAAATTTATTTTTGGTACCTTTTCTTAAAAGAACAAAGCTTCTCAATGACGACTGCACCTTCTAATGCAGTGAACATTAGTTCAGGCACTGGAAGAAAGCATTAAATCAAATCTTGTAATTTCATATTAAGCTTAATTATGAATTTTTATTTAAACTAAGCATGCAAAGAAGTGTAAGTCAAATATTATGTAATTTAATTTCAGAAGGAAAACGCCCTGCTAAAAAGAAAAATGAACTACTTAGTACAGTTTAGAAAATACATTCTCCTGACAGAAGCCTATGAAATGCCCATTTGTATTTCAAAAGCAATTTTGTTCACTTCATTTTTCACACCTGTTCTTTCACATACCATGCCATCTTGTAAATGAGAGCCATGCAAACAGTATTTCCCATAATTTAGAAACTTTTCAACTGAAACCAAGTTCCCCAAGAAGCCTGAATGTATTGAATCAGTACAGCTTCCAGGAAAGCTGGCAAAATCCATTGTTACATAAAGGACAAGTTAGACTTGAAATAAAAGATTAAAACATTGAAGCTATGAAAAAATACAGAGGAAGGTAAAAATGACAGACACAATGACTGACTAGTGTAACACACAAAAGCATTTGCTCAAGCAAGTCTACTTGCCAAAAGCCTGCAGCTCTTGGCTACTTTATAAAATCAAGCATAAGGCATTAAGCCAATTTGTTTAAAAAAATAAAAACTCCTCCAAAATCCTAAACCCCAATAATCAAGCAATAGCTGATTTGCATATCTGAAAACCTGAAAAAATATTCTGCACTTCACTATTTGCATTTTCAGTCTCAAATGTCAGATTTACTCCGTGTTTTCTATTCTACATATTTTTACATGAGGAGTTAATCCTCTATCAGATCCCAGTCTTCCTATTCTATATCCAAAGAGATATGCATGCAGCCACAAACAACAGCGTGTGAAATTGCTCACTGCTTATGTTTCCATACTTAGATAATTCATCACAGAGAAACGCGTGTCCACGGCACAAGTCTTTTGGCTGAGCCCATCAGATGACTTCAGCAGAACCACAAAAAGAAACAGAAGAGTACAAACCCAGCAGAACCTAAAACCCAGGCTATTTTTAAACTTTCGGTCATCCTGTGAGATGGACCAGTCCGAGCACATTTCCTGAACTTCGAGCCTTACATGCACGGAATGCCACAGTGGCAATCCTGGACAAAAATGCTTCCCTTCATACTCTGCCGGGTGATGTGGGGAATGGTTGGCTGGCAAGCCTACACTCTGCCCATCTGTCAGAGTGGAACTGTGCCTACACGACAGGTTCGATGCCACTTTCAGTAACATGTTGCTGAGAATAAAAGCTTATTTATGAAACAACATAGGGCAACATCAACGTTCGGCTTAAAATAGCAGGCAAAGGAAAAATGTTTGCTTTTCTTGAGGAGATAAGTATTTTGAAATCAGCTTGAAGGATTTTTACTTGTATGAATAAAGACTAGCTTGTACTCTACAAGAAATGAGGCTGCTCCACACATTTTCTACTACTGTGGATAAACTAATACACAGGTTTACTCTTTATTATTTTACAACTATAACTATCTCCAAAAAAGCAAATTCAAGGACCTGCGAAAAAATGTATAAAACTGAAATTTCTCAAAAAGACACTGGGAGAAGAGAAGGCTAAAGATGGTGAAATAATTAATTCTTCATTTTAAGAAATGTACCTGTATTAAAATAAAGTGGATTTGAACAGCTTTTGTGACTATAAATAGCCCAAACTATTTTCCATTTAAGAAAACAACTCCACTCCAAAAAAAAATTCAAGAGTTTTGAAACCTTTATGACTAATATTAGACAATTCATGGAAGGCTAAAATGGAACATCTTTTCTCCTAATTTCAAATTTTAAAAGACAGACTGTCATATTACGCTTTCCTTAGTAAATCCCTTTTTGGTAGGAGTGCTCTCAATGCCACAAACTGGAGACCCATATAAGTTCTGTGTCTGGGTTAGACATCTTTGCCATTACTTTGTATAAAAAGGTCAAAGCTGCTGATATAAAATACAGTCTTGGTAATTACTGGTGTGAAAGTAACTGTGAAATTACGAATTAATACAAATGGATAGATTTTGTTCTTGATTCTTAGGACAGCTAGAAGCAATAATTCTGGAAAATACAAATTTCATTTTTATAACACACTACATGAAATCTATGCTGTCCATAGGTCTTACAATTAAAATTCAAATTAACTTAGTATTTAAAACAAAACAAGAAACATTCTTAGTGGGTAATAACTAATCTAGAACTCACTTTAAGATTCAAATAGCACAGTTCATTCTACTCCTGTTTCTCCCCACCACCATGTTATCCTGGTCCTTAATTAAGCATTCATTTATTGCTTGGGTCCAACCTGCTTCTCAACAATGCTGTTCCATAAGGTACAATCTATGCATTTTACCCTTCTGTTAGCAATATTTTGTATCATTCACAGTGGAATGGCAGCACACCACTATGGTTTTCAGTTTGCAATACCTGATTAAATTGTGAGACTCTGACTATTCTTCATAATTAATTACTGTTTTGATCTGATAAGACCACACTACATATTTTATCTCTCACTGTGTACCTGCTGCTGTACATTAGCTTTCTTTTCAGACAAACAATATCACAAACACTAAACTGCAATTTCAGTGGAGTTACACTAAAAGTTCACAGAACCAAACAAACATCTATGATTGAGTACACAGCTACTCACAAAATCATTCAGGCTGGCAGAAACTGCACAAGGTCATCCCGCCCAACTCCCCTGCTTAGAACAGGGTCAACACTGGCCTTACAGCTTTGTCTGGATAGTCTTGAAAACATCAACAACTGCCTTTCAGAAATCAAATTTTATTTACTAACTGACAGCAAAGGGTAGCCTGAAAATGACAGCAAAATTTGGTATACATACAGAGGACAGGTTGTTCCATCAATTCCTATAGCAATGCTCTTACCATACTTCAGAATTACCTAAGCCTCCCACAGTTCATATTAAATCCATCAATTATGCTGATGGGTTAAAGAGAACTTTGGTGATTGGCAGAGAATGAAGGTATTTTGTAATAAAATGCAATGCATACTTTTTATTTACCTAGTGAGTAACCTGTTTTTACAGTACAGAACACCAGGTTATTTCAAAGAGCAGAATGAGGTTAACATACAAAATACCAAGCAAAATAATAAAGAGGACTACAGGAAAGACCAAGAAAACCCATTAGTTGTATTTTACTTGAGGGTTTTTTTATCTTCTTCAACTTTAACAATTGAGGAATATTAGTAGTAGTGTTACACTTCTAGTGAAAGCTTTAGGAATCTATTAATTTTAGACTACAGAAAGAACCAGCCAGGTCTGTAATGCTGAAAGGAGAGCAAGTTATGTTTAATTTGGTAGTCCTAACATATTTTGGAGCTACTTGATACCTCAAAATATAACCACACATTAAAAAAAAAAATTTGAATGTATCAGATAAAAAAGCCCTAAAAAAAACCATTAATAACTACAGGATTAAGAGCTACATTCACCCAAAGAATTTGACTTAAGTTTGAAACTGATGCTGAATTGTGAAGCATCAAAATTGTGAATTTAACATGACGCTGAATTCTTTACAGAATCACTGATGGCCCTTAAGTTTTGTAGAGACTAAACAGAAATAGTCAATCACTTCTATTTTGACTGAACTATTTTGGGTTACTTCAAGACTAATCAGCATCCCTCTGATAAAACTTCCTTTGTCATTCAGGAAGGATTTTGTACGGGGTTTCATTATTTTCATATAGTCTAGGTATTTTGTTAATGCTCTACTGAGAAGAAAAACCAACAGCTAGCAAAAAGCAAAAAAACCCGAAACACTCCAGGCTTTGCAAAGTGAATTGCTTTTGCAATTCTGACTAAAATAATGGAATTAGTTCTGATTTTACAGCTGCAAAGTTGAACACAGTACTCAATTTTGCCATGGTACCAAATAAGAGCATCATCTACAGCTGTTTCTCTAAGAATTTCCATTACATATTTCTTAAAAGGTCAAGAAAGCTACACTGTGGCATTTATAAAGTTTTTGCAGCAATATCCTCTATACTTTATAAAATGCAGTGTCTGCTTTTTAAGTTCAATGTATTGTATTCACAGACCCAAGCAAAACAGGCATTCAAGAGCTAAAACACTAAAATAAGAATTTAAAAATTAAAATTAAAAATTAAAAATAACATCAGTTTATTATGACTGTGCCCATCAAGCAATAAATTACCTAGGCCAAGATGGGATGTACTTCCAGGATGTTAAAATTCAAACTGCCCATCAACTGACAACTTTCTGTTTAAATTCCTGCTCAAAAGGGCTCACCTCTAACATGCATTCAAACTCCTAAGACAGAAGTTAAAGAAACAAAAAACAGAAAAATGGTATTAGTGCCAAAAAGCTAACACTGCCACATGCCTAAGACCGTTAAAGCAAATTAAATTCTAAGGCCTAATTCTTCTCACACCAAAAGAGCTTTTAATTTGAATTATACACAGAAATATTTTGTGATTTATGTTGAAGGAAAAACC
>VWZN01007394.1:0-13034 GCA_013396955.1 Regulus satrapa
ACTTACAAAGAGGGATAATTTAGAAACACTGCACAAAATGTCACACTTAAGGGAAGGTATGAGTGTGCCTAATGTCTGAGTGGTAAGAAGGCAACATAAATTGCTTCTGGTTTTGTTCCCACTAAATGTAGGTTTGGCTCTTATAACACAGGAATTGAGAACAGATTCCCCTACTACAATATGATGATTATATTTTGATAATGTATTGCTCTTCTAGCTAGGTTTAAGATTTCACCCCTTCTTTGTAAAAGGTAAATTCAAGCCTTTAGAATCGATCAACATTTATTTGATACATGGCAAGCCCACAAATCTATTAAGGGATTGCCATCACCAAAAAACAAATTAGAAAAATGCTTAATTAATAATTTTCATCTGTATGAGGCTGAAACCACGTTTATGCAATTACCACCTAGCAGAAGCACTTTAATTTTTTAAGTTCACCAGAGCTAGAGGTATAAAAAACCCACAGCTCAGAAGATTCCCAAGTTAAAAGGTTGCATTACCTACCCCATTCTCAGACATTTAGCAAGAAGCAAAAGCATGAAATACAGCTAAACAGACTAAGTGCACTAGATTAATTAGGTCTAGTCAAGACAGTTCCAACATATATGCCACAGAATGTTTAAGCCACTTCAACCATTTGTTCAAATCCCATTTTAATGACCTCAAATCACTATATTAACCCAAACATATTTGAGTCAGGTTAGCCTCATGCACACAACTCTATTACATGGATCATCTGATGAGCCAGTATGGATTTTTGACATAGCAATCCTGTTGAGACAGCAGACACAGCAAAGAAGTTGTTCAGAATGCATGCTCATTAAGGAATGTTGGCTGAATTACAGGACAATTTCCAAAATGGCAGTTCCCAATTATGCTATCAATAATAATTTAAAATGAAGAGGGGAAAGACCAGAACTGCACTGTTTCTCCAACAGCAGAAACAAACCCAGCCAAAACTAAATTTATAGAAACTTATTGAACTAAGAAGCAACTAAGGAAACAACACTGTATTAATTTCTTGGTTATACCACTCCATTAGTAATGCATCACTAAATGTTAACTTACCAACAGGAGGTTTGACAGATAGTTTTACCTGCCTTTAATACCTTGAATTAAGGTATTCTTAACACCTCACACCAATGGCTAGTTCAACAGTGGAGCAACTTACATCACTTGTTTGTTTTTAATGGATGACATTTAAAAAAAACAACTATTCAAGTTGACTTCAGGAAAAATTTACAACGTATCTGATTGTAAAGTTCACAGTTTAAAGTGTGATTATAAGTCCTATGGAACAAAAGGTTATGTAGATAGATATAACATCTATCCAGTAAGATACATGGGCTCTGAACTTTAACTTCTAATCAAAATCACATGCAAGTAGAGCTCCTCATACATATTCAGCATTTTCTCCTTCTCTTTGCCCCATTACCTCACTCAGTTCCTATTCTCCATGAATTAAGCTATTACATCCTCGCATCAGTATAAATTCAACATTAAAAAATGGGAGAAGACCTGAAGGCCTTAATCTCTGATGAAATGGCAAGTAACAGACTAACACATTTCTTCTACTCTCCAATACACTGCTCTTCAATCAGAAGACCCTTTCTACTATACCACTTCCAATTTACCTACTGTCATACTACAATCCAGTTTAAGTTCCCTACCACTCTCCTCATTAACAGGCATATTTTTAGTTTTTCAGACTGTATGAAGAATATTTGACCTTTTCTTTCTCCTCAAACCAGTTTTCTAGAACTGACACAGTTATAGAAATGTATTTTAAATCAGTTCTACATTAATGAAACTATAATTGCCTGAAGTAAAAATCTAACTGCGTCAGTCAACATAGCAAAACCTAAGAGATTAACTCAGACTTGCAGGCAGAATGTGAGTGACAAGGCTGGCTTTCTTTCAGAAGTCAAAAAACAAGAGAATTGACCTTATCTATTTGTGTTGTTCTGCAATAAAATTACAGAACAAGACAGTGAACACCTGCGCTGAGATTCATCAGATTCCAGACCTTATTTCGTAATTCTAGTAAGACAAATTGAAGACTCCCAGCAAAGTTCATTATCTTTTTGCATCCTGAAGTTTATTACTGGTTTTATATGCATGCTTAACTACAGTTTTGCTCCCATAAAAGTACAATAAGAACCATGAGAAGAGACAGTATCAAGAATGAAATTAAACAAATTCAGGCTCAAACTGATGAGAATATAATGTAGATTTAGTGCAATACTTTAAACCTAACAAATCACTTACAGCTGCTTGGCTATCTTTACAGGCAGATCAAACTGTTTTCTGAAAAATTTAGTTTATTCCTATGCAGCTCTTCCACTATATGGCATGTTCTTGCATATAATATAAACCACCCAGACTTTTTTTGTACGTTGGCTTTCTTATACAATGTAATAAGAAAAAAACTTTTGATTAGGAAATGCTGCAGTCTCCTGTCTAACAAATTCTCAAACATTATGTAGCTCCATACATCAAGTCCTTAAAGCTCAAGTGAGATCCAGCAGAGCTTAGGGAGTTAAAAAGCACCATGTCAAGCTTTTTTGTACTGAAAGAACGTTAGATATTTGATCCAGTGACGACTGAAGCTACAGCTTTTTTTAGTAGAAGAGTTTCCATCCATCATATGGGCAGGACAAAACTCGTCTGAATTCCATGGGCATGTCTTATTAGAGAATTAGAACGTAGCAGCATATTTCTGACTGAGATTTTACAGTTAGGAAAATACTTAAGTTACCTTTTAAATATGCATTATACCAAGAAGATGCATCAATTAGTGCTATGTCACATCTCCACAAAAACAGAACTAACATGCTTCCCTCTGAAATGACACTATCTATGCTGTCTGATGTCCTGTAAACCTAGTAGCATCTTCCTTTAAAGAAGGAGCAACCTCACTTGTCATTTCCAGGTAAATACATTTGCTCTGCACTGCCTTGCAAAATTAAATACTTCTTATGCTTGAATGTATTCTAATACTGCATTTGGTGAAACACAAATGGGCATTTTCATGCCTAAGCAGCTTATGGATGAGGTCTGGTGGAAGTGCTAAATAGAACAGGACTCTAGAGGAAAGGGCAGTTTTGTAATTAAAGAATTCTAAAGAAAAGGTTGTACAAATACCTCTTTACTCAAAAACATACTCAAAGCTGCTCAAGCCTTGCTGGCAAAATAGCTGCCGAAGACCAAAAAATACAGAACAAGTAGTATTTTATTCTTTATATCTGAAATGTACAGTGTCTAGATGAATATTTCCCTGATTATAAAAATACAGGAAATAAAAATAACTTTGTTCTCGATCTTCCTAAGAAGGTGAAATCAAAATGAGCATACTGGAGTGCTCTAAACTCTGCTGTGGTCACATGCTCCTATTGAGCTCTGTGGTAATAGTACAAATTAGAGTGGTCATGGTTCCTGGCCCCTTTCTTAAGTGACCTCATAAAAACCAGTACTTGACTTGTCATTTCCATATGCTGTAGGAAAAAAAGACACCAAAAATGTTGTGGTGCAATGCATATTGCTTTAGGTTAAAGCAAAAAATTACCTGGCAAGGAAAAAGAGAGAAAGTATGGCACTAAGCATTAGAAATAACAAACATAAAGCAAGATGAATAGAAGCTAAATATTGGAATTTGAGACTAACAGATTAGTAAACAGACCTAGATGTTACTTCCAAGAAGTTTATTTTCTTTGTTTTGTTTATAAGAAGCCTTGATTATCACATATTCTGACTTCAGGTCACACATGCAGGTGTGAACTTGTATAAGACAGTTCAAAAAAAATAATTGAAGTGCACTTCTTCATTGATCTCAGAATAAGCACTGCGAAAATAATTACAGCAAGTTTAAATATGCTTGCAGAGTACAGGTTTTTCTGCAATTTGACCAAAGATTTGACCCATTTTTGTCGAAGTAGAAGTTTCAAAACGTAGTTGACTCCAAGCCAGCAAAACAATTAGCATGCAGGAAAAATCTACTCCAACTTTCACATAGACAAGAACCACTTTAAAATTCCAGCTTTACATTTTGCCTGAGCAAAAGGGCCCTAATGCAGACACCAAGAGTGCAAGTTGCATTTGCTGTACAAAAGTGTTGCGTGCACTGCACTGCAGAAGCAATCGCTATGTAAGGAAAAGGTAACACAGACAACAGCCAAGTCACAGCAGCAGCAAGGTCATCAAGCTTCAAATTACCAAGTCTGTTTCGCTACTTTGAGGTGAAATTCCTTACCGCTTCAAGATACGTTTCCCAAGCTTGTCTCCCTAAACATCCATCTTTATAGAAATGTAGTTTCAACTTTATTTCATTAAACACTACCAATTTTTAAATTATGTTACTGGTAGATCTTAGTTGAACAACAAGTCTTATGAAGGTTCCCCCCTCTAATCAGCATTTTAGTAAAACAAAATGAAATGTTGAAGTTCCACTGAGTATTTCTTGAAGAATAATTCTGCACTGCAAGTCAGCATGGAACTGATAAAACTTAAAAGCTTTCCTTAAAGCCTAAACCTCAGCAGGGATCAAATTAATGTGGGCCTTTATATTTCCAAACGAAAATCCGAATAAGAGGAGCCCGACCCCAAATTACACAGGCAGAGCCCCAGCACCCTCTGCTGGACGCCCGGGCAAAACTGATGGCTCGCCTCAGTTTTGAGGTGAGGAGAGGGGAGGGGGCAGAAAAGAATGATCTTTCACAAAAAAAGATCATTGCAACATGCAACTGCACTGTGTTATGTCAACTCTGACAACACTCCGTGAGCTTCAAAGGAGCTTTTTTCAATAATCCTCCAGAAAACTATGTCAAGTGCTATGCATCAAATCGTAACTTCAGCATTTCTGAATAACAGTACCATGGCAGACAGCAAAGAAAATTCTGACCCTGTTAAAGCTGTGCTCATGAGAATCTTCCAGCTGTCCATTGCTAGTCACAGGAATTTCTGCCGCTGAATTTTTGGGAGATTCTTGAGCCATTGCACTTTCCTGTAAAAAGAAACAGGTTAGCGTTTGTCTTACATTTCCAATGAGTAATCCATATGAAAATATTTGATGTATGGGTTTCATAACAGTTGATTTTATTTCAAACTCCAACTGGAAATATTCTGATATATTCAGTCTGTATATGTTTATTTAATCACATCATTGAATCACAATAATACCCTAACACAGCTCAGTCAGAAATAATTTAAAGTTTCCAGATCTAACAGAAAAGGAAAACTAAAATTTAACCCACTGGCATTGGGGGAGTAAGACACAAATCAGACATGGGCTCACACAAATGTTTTACATGCACATTTGAGTCTTAGAGCAGTTTCTGTATCTCAAATTATAATGAGCTTGGCTAATAAAAATAGTATTCATAAACAATAAATACTAGAGAAGAGCAATATGTTTAATTACGTTACAAGAAAAGCAATGAATCCAAACTTTGCAACAGCTTCAGTTGCTTCTTATTTTACCATAATATAGTGCCACCTTCTGACTGAACTGTTGGTATGCAACTCTCATGAAGCCAACAGCAGCAAACCTGAAGTGAAATGCTGAAGCACCAAAAGAACTCAAACACACCGAGAGAATTCAGAATTCGAAGTTAGTTTCAAATGCAGCTGCATCATGAACAGCAGCAGCTGTGAAACCACAGCTTTCAGGTGTGACCTAAGGTATGGCCTAGAAGAGACATTCCCAGAAGAACTGCTCATCATTTACAAGCACCTGAAGAGAAAATGGGAATTTAACATTCCAAAATCAAGAGGAAGTGAACATTTCATCCCTTTAAAAAGCTACTCCTAACTCTGCAAGGCAGCTTCATCAGTCATCTAAAGCATAAACAACAGAAAAATCAACACACAACCGAGGCAGTGTTTGTTCACTTACACAAAAGTTGTCTGAAGTCCTCAAACCAGCCCGAACACTCGTGCTAGGCTGGCAAGGTCTGCAGGTGTATTATCAACAGGTACTTGAGAACAGGTACCCTTCTACCCTTAAAGCTCTTAAATGGCCAAACTGAACCAAACTGAGCTCTTTTCAGTCCAAAGCCCTGGAAAAAGCTCAGCCCGAGATCAGGACCTCAAGGACCATCAGCTTCTCCAACCACACAGGAAGCTTTACCCATAGAACACAAAGATTTTACTGGATCACGGAGCATCACTTGCACCATTCTTCAGTGGAACACCTTCTGTCATACCCCATTGCTAATACTTCTTCCACAGATCACCACTTCATCTCCATTCATGAGCCTGATTTCCTTTATTAGTTTTGAGGCCTCTCAAGACTTTTTCTAACTAGCCACTGTCTGAGGGCTCCAATAAATGTGCTTCTACTGAAGCACACCAAAAGGCCTGTGCTTATTTTATGAGTACTTTTAAAACAGTAATTTGTATTATTTCACAGAATACAGAATATCTCAAGTTGTAAGGGACCCTTATGGATCATCAAGTCCAACTCCCTGCTCCTCACAGGGAGTTGCTATACAACTTAATTTGACTAAATGTCCTAGTTACCTGCCACATTACATTCTTACCTGGGAGATCTGTCCAATAGTTCAAGTTTCTTAAGCTTGCTCTACATCTCACATGTGCTTGAGCTCTAAGACTGCTAGGAACTACACTTCCACTTGATATGGCCAAGTGAGGTATTTTTCAAAATGCTCAGCCTGTCACAGCTACTTGCACAACACAGAAGCATTAGCATAGGCCATGTTCTGTTCACAGCTATCTTTGTTCTTCTTTCTGCAAATAATCAGAGAACACAGTGCAAAGGGAAAGTCCTCTCTTGTCCAGGGGCACTTCGCTAGGGATCACAAAGAAAACTGCATCTCTAATTAAAGGAAAAACAAACACTTGACTTAGGTGCTTTCCAACAAGAATCTCAAGTAATTTTGCAAATATTGACACTGGTATATTTTTATGCTTTTATTCAGAGATATACATGCTCAATGCATATGCACACATATTATTATCTATTATTAATACATAATCATATATGCATTATTATCTCTAATACATATATCAGAAAACAAAAATTCATCAGCTCTGGACAACCAGAAGCATTCACCTATTTTTTTGACATTCCTACTTGAACCAGACCTATGTATCTAGTTCAGAGAAAGCAAAAAATTACTTGTTCATGTCAATTCCATGCTGTGTTTGAACTACAACCATTTCCCATTGCTGAAAAGGGGACATTTCACCACTCTACTTTTCCAGTCTTTACTGTGAACCACACAGTGCTTCACCTCCCCAACACTCACCAGACCACACACAACTCCCCAGCCTGGCAATAGAACTTTTCACCAGGTTAATTTTCCAGCTTCAGTCAGTTGAATCAGTTTCCAGTGAGGTAAGACAAGTACCAAAGCCATGAAATGAGCAGCTGAGAAGGGGAAGTGGGATAAATTGCTAATTTAACTCAGACATAACAAGAAACCACCATGTCCATGCTAGCAGTTTAAGCTCGCACTGCTGTCAAGAAGCCGTCCTTGCCCTTTCCCTCCAACTCCTCCCTCCAGCAGCTTTCACCATCCCTTCACCTCCTTCCTCAGCCTGAGAACAATGTATTTGTACAGCAAACAAGAGTCCGGAAACGCTGCAGATCAAAAGAAAGTGACCTGTGCTCAAAAAGAGGATGGGTCATTTTTCCACTCCCATCAATTCCCCAAAGCAGGCACGCCTCCAACACTTGTGCCTATGAAACAGAGCAGGCAGTAATGCAGTAAAGAAACTCCTGAGAATGAAGGGCTGCACCCAGCATCAGCTTACTGCAGCAGAGCAGCATCTCAAAATACTACTCTGAGTGTAGGCTACTGCCAACTCCAGCAGCCACTTCTCTTCACCCCTGGATGTGCGGTCCTGTAACTTTGCACAATCATGGTAAGGCTGTCGACCTAAGAGAAAATGGAACCACCAAAGCACAGCAGCGTTTCTGCTGAAATAGGGAGTATGATTGCTGAATCAAAGGGTCTCTTTGGCGAGTGTAGCCCACAGCTGACTTAAAACTAAGCACACAAAGAAAGTGAATCCTCAGAAGAAAAGTTATCATATGTATAAACAATTTAACGTAAACCTAAATAAGTTCCTAAATTTTTATTGATGTATTAGGCATGAATGACATATGCATTAGAGGAAAACATTGCATTTCAAATGCAAATTTATGTTGAAAAAATATAATCGTCCTTCAGTAACAATCAGTATTTATTTTGTATGCCTATGTTTACAAATATTAGATTTGGAAATATGCTAAATAGACTATTCTGTTTCTATTGAAAGTTTAAAAACAATTCACTGTCACTGAAACTCCAATAGTGATAAAGTCAGCATTACATTTTCTCATTTTTACTCTAGAACAATCAGGAAACTGTTGACTCTATCTTTCTGAAAGAACGCCCCAAACACACCTGATTAGCTACATAATATTGGGAACCTTAGGAATTTGTTCATAATTCAAACATAACACAGACTTCTCCACGGAGAAGGTGCAAGCTCTATCTGCTCTCAGGGAAAAAAAGATTCACTCCTTCAGCAGTAGCACAACACCTTAAAACACCTTAAAACACCTTAAAACACCTTAAAAGTTAAAGTGAGGTTACACAAAGACTGGTACCCTTTAAATGCCAACTTTTTCTTCCTGCAATACTCACACATTTCAGATTCTACCATGCCTAAAACTATCCAACTCACAAAACAAATACTGCAGCACAGCAACAAGCTACTGGCTGAAATAATTGATTGCTATGAATTAATTGGACTGCTCTTAATTTAATTGTGTCTCAAAACCAACCCCACCCATTCAAGATGCTGTGCATGAATCCCCACACTAACAGCACTGAGCTACGTGCAGCAGAACTTTTGGGAATCTGAAACTTGTCAGGATGGGTTGATTTTACACTAATATAACTATCACCCAATCACCTCAGAGCCAGACTGGACCTCTTCTGCAGATGGATGAGACTCATCAAGTGTTGTGGATTCACTGCTGTGTTCTGACATACCTGAAAACCAAACAGGTTTGGCATGCATTAATTGAAGTGAAAGGAGCCGGATGCTGCACCTCACAGAAACCAAAGCAGGCTTTCAGAACACATTTCTTTTAAAAGTTCTGCTAAAACAAAATGAAACCTCCTTCTTTTGATGGTGGCCAGCTCTATAGCTCTCCAAAAATCTAAGAGAGATTAGAAATACAGTTCAGTGTAAGCTTCCACTGCCAAAGCAACTTTTCCCCACAGACAACTGTGCTTGCAACATAAAACCCTGGAAGTCAAGCAAGGTTCTTCAGCTGATATATATACTGTGACCTGCAACAATACACTGACTGTATCCCGCTGCAAAGATCACCATTTTGTTAAGACATAAAATTTATCCAAACATTGTAAGATTATATTGATGCTAAGCCACTGAAACTTTTTAAGCTGTTAAGTCTGTTGTGTTTACTAGAAACAGAATCCCTTTCATTTTAGCCTCAAGAAGATCTCAGCTACAGAGGCAAAGAAAGTTGCTAACACTGAGAACATGCAAAATAAACCAACTCCGTGAATACAATGATCATGAAAGATGAATTACATACACAATTTTAGTTTAAGTAAGGAAAGTATCTAAATTTGATCTAAATTTGATTCCAGATAGCTGGTAACTACAGGTGACACCACAATTCACTCAGCTGTTTGAGAGGAGGAGACATCCAATCATTAAAAATTAATCAATCTGCCAGTTTTGCATATAATCACACATGATGACTTCAGTTCATTAAATACTGCACAATTTCAAACATGTTCAAACACATACCAGATTAAGAAAAATTATAGAGAGATTACTATTTGTGTTTATATTGTATCTCAAATTCCTGAGCTATAAAACATTCCAATTAAAGCAAATAATTAATAAGGTGAGCAGCTCACATAGCAAGGGAAATAAGGACACAAAGGCTGAGAAACTGAACCACCTAGATCATCTAGATAGTATCACGCTGGATAACCTATTACTTTATTTTGGAAAACCAAATACATAAAAAAAGATATTTTCTCCAGAAAAACAGTTCAATCAGGGCTACCACTAAATCAAGCTGAATTTTTCTAGGATCAGTATAAAATTCCCTTTGAAGTAATAAATAAGTTTAACACCCTTATATGGGTTTCTTAATTTTTCAAATTTTTTTTGAACATGAAAGACTGTACAGCAGAGATGCTGTTTGCCCACATGGTCCTGTCCAAACTCTGCTCGTGGCTGAAAAGAACCTCTGTGCTTAACAGCTTATTTCTAAGTAGCTAAAACAATCACATTATAGAACAGAAGAATAAGTGTGATTTCCTTGCTGTAGCTGTTAAACAGAAAGCTAAATTCATCTTATAGTAGAGCCTTCATTAAGACAATCTGTTCTTCAGTTCTACCACGTCTGTGTTCCTGGAGTTATATTCATACATCACATACAAGCCTATGTACCATGGTAATACTGTTCTAAACTACTAAATGCTACAGGCAAAACAATTTTTGATAGATTTAAGAACTTAGGGGCAAGAACCATCTCATAAATCCATGTAGAAGACACTGCATAAAAGCAAGTAATTAATTTTTAAAATCCAAATGAATTCACTGTTTGTATTACAACACCCCTCCATGATGAATTTTTTTGTAGTGTTCTTTTCCTTCAAGTAGTGCTAACAGTTTCAACCCAGCTCTGCAAGATCACAGTGATCAACTTGAAAACATGAGAAGGCAAAAAAAAAAAAAGTAGATTGAAGGTGGCTTGCATAAGAAGTTTAACTGTGCATTCAAATTTGACTACAGAATTTCCTGATTACTGTTTCCACAGGAGAGAAAAAAAAAAAAAAGAAAAAAAAAAGTAGGATATAAACAGCAAATACTGGATATAAGGATGAAAACTTTCTACACCTTCACCAAGATTCAGAAGAGAAGACACTTATGTGCAATTGTGGTAGCCACGACATCTGCATACATATTTAAGGTTCCACGGCAGAAATGCACACAGACTTTTATATTTCTGCAGCTCTTGCAGGTGCCAGATGAAGGGCTGTTCTTTATAAGAGGTCACTAATCCCCAGTGCAGCACGGATTGTGTAATCCAGGGCTTGGTTTGTTTCTTCACTAAGGCAGCCACAACTTTAGAACGCATTAGAGTGACCACCGCTCCAGGACATCTGCTACCATCTGCTGCCACAGAACAACTCAGAGAGATTCCACTTGGAAAAAAACCGTTTGGTCCATATTCTGACAAGAACTGAAACCCTGTCCATATCACTCCTGCCCTTCTGGGTTCTCTTTTACCCCGCTGTACCAATTCTGCAAATCCACACAAATGCTGCACCACAGTAGAGCAGAAGACGCAGCAGACTAAACCAAGACTCATTCCCCCCATGGTGGAGCTACCTCAAATGCATATTGGATTACAGCCTCAGTAATTTTAAGTTTTGCTCACCATAAATAAAACCACATGATTCTTGAGTACTGGGGATTTATATATCGCTTCTTCAACTGGCAAAGTAAAAAGAAAAGCAAAGCAAAGCAAGAACTTATGAAAGACACAGTAAGCTTCTTCTAGGATGGAGACAGAGACATTTAACCATTTATAATAATTGGTTATAAGAGCATACTTATGCACTTTTCATAAAAAAGGCAAATTCATATTTGATTGTTCATGAAAATACGAAGTAAATGTCATCAACAATAAATTAATTTTGAATAAGAAGTATATTCTTCACATACTTACATCACTTAGGTAAATGATTGATGGTCTCAGAAATAAGAACCACACAGGATGCTCAGCAATCAGATCTGCTTTTCTAAGCAAGATGCGCTGGTTCCTTCACTTACTTCTCTCCTAAATTAATTGCCAATAAGGCAACAGCAAGATATCTTCTGTCTAAAATGAAGTTTTTTGCATATGTAAATTTTTGTAACACTTCAGAAGATCCCAGTGCTGGTGGGAAAAGGACCATTTTATGGATGTTTTCTTAATTCCAATTTCTAAGAACACTTTCACTACTTCTTGTCAAGATAGAGATAACCACTTTTTAAAAAAGACTGTAAAGAACTGCACTGAACACTTCTGCTGCAATCACACTATAGTTTTGCCTTAATGCTCCTGAATTCCCTGTCTGCTCTACTTGCTAGATCTAATTATGCTTGGGAGTTAGAAGACACAGTGGAGACAAAGACTGGAGAAAAAGGCTGCTGCTGACTTTCACACTCCCCATGCTAACTCAACCCAGCCCTAAACACTTTAATACTCTGCTCATCTCCAGGTTAGCCAAGCCACAGGCTCTCATCATGGTTTCAACTTCTACCAAATCAGAAAAAAAGCAGCTGTTCAAGCTACTGCCTCGGCTTCCACTTTTTCCAATCTAACACTCTTCTGTGTTTCTTATTTCGACGTTTTAACTGTGTCTGTACACACACACACATGCACGCACATACATAAATATACACACGACTCAGGAAGTTCTGGAGTTGCACTGATCAAATACCATCCTTCTCCAGCCCTGCAAAAAGAACCTTTTATCTTTTCCAGACAGATAGATAGAAAGACAGATAGATAGATAGATAGATAGACAGACAGACAGACAGACAGATAGAAAGAAAGAAAGAAGAGCCACCGACTGCAAAGTGGTAACTCCTCGCTACCTTTGCCACCAAGCACAAAAAGCGCGCCCGAGAAACTGAAACTACATCCTGGGCTGAAAGTTCAGAATGACCCCCTCCGAACACTTTCATCAAAGATGAAAGGCTATCGGAGGTTTCGGTTGAAATTAACCTATTAGAGAGGCACTATAAGAAATACTGGAAGAACTGCCTCTGGTTTGGAGACAATACCACATGCTTGTCACACAACACCAAAGCTTTAGGAACACTAAGCAAAACACAAACCGGCACACTTAAAAACAGTAATTGCCAGGGTGTGGAATAACTCTCAGGGGCACAAAATTTACACGGCATCTACAGTTCTCTTCCTCCACCGACACACAGCCTCCCCTTCTCCCTGCCGGCTCCCCAGCTCGGGCTCGGGGCTC
>VWZN01007394.1:13152-49658 GCA_013396955.1 Regulus satrapa
TCACCTGCCGGCGGCACCGCTGCGGCCCCGGGAGCGTCGTGCTGCGGGGGACTGCAGGGCAGGACGGAGGGAGGGAAGGGGACACGAAGGAGGCCGGGCGGGGCAGAGCCGGCGGTCCCTCTCCAGCTTTATTTTCTTCCTTCTCCGGTGGCAGCAGGAGCCGGAAGCGCCGGGCCGGAAAGGGGAGGACGGCGGCGGCCTCTCTAGGCCGTCATGTCTATGGTCGCAGCCATGGCAACCACCGCCAGCGCCGCCCGAGAGGCGCTGCAGCCCCGCCGTGCCCGTGAGGGAGAGCGGCCGCCGCGGCGGAGAAGGAGCCGGCCCGGCTGGGGACGAGCGCGCCCGGGAAACGCTGCTCGGTGCCATGGCAGAGGCTCTGCCCGAAGCCGCGGTGAGGAGGAAAAAAAGCATCTCTATCGAGGAGAAAATCGACATCATAAGCGCGGTGGAGAGCGGCAAGAAAAAGGCGGACGTTGCGGCCAAGTATGGCATCAAGAGGAACTCCCTGTCTTCGATTATGAAGAATAAGGAAAAAGTTCTGGAAGCCTTCGAAACTTTACGGTTTGATCCTAAAAGGAAAAGACTGAGGACTGCTTTTTATGCCGACCTGGAGGAGGCACTGATGAAGTGGTACAGAATCGCCCAGTGCTTGAACGTGCCGGTCAATGGCCCCATGTTGCGCCTCAAGGCGAATGATTTTGCCAAGAAGCTTGGACACAGTGATTTTAAATGCAGCAATGGCTGGCTCGATCGTTTCAAGTCCAGGTATGGTTTAGTTTTCAGAGCCCAGCCTGTGGAAGCAGCTGCTACTCCTTCAGTGGGTGCTCCAACTCTTTGGTACCAAAATGTGCTTCCTTATTATTTAAATGATTATCGGCCAAAAAATGTGTTTTACGTACAGGAGACGGGGTTGCTGTATCAGATGTTACCACGTAACACGTTTGCATTTAAAGGGAAAACTTGTTCTGTGGGTGAACAAAGCAGAGAGAGCGTCACTGTAGTGGTGGGTACAAATATGGACGGCTCTGAGAAACTCCCACTGCTCGTTATAGGAAAAAGCAAAAGTCCGCGCTCTTCCAGCGATGTGAAATCGCTGCCAGTGGATTATGAAGCACATGATAGGGCGTGCATGACTTCGGGAATCTTTGAACAGTGGATGCATAAACTCGATAACAGGTTTCAGGCAGAGCAGCGCCGAGTGGTTATTCTTGTTGATTCTCTCCCAGCTCACACAGAAGTAAAGAACCTGAAGTCTGTCAAATTAGTGTTCTTTCCTCCAGACTCTTCTTCATGTATAGCTATGAAAGAGAGAATTATCAGACATCTGAAGGTTAAATACAGGCACTGTCTTATCAAGAGATTTGTTGACTGTGTAGAAAATAATAAAGAGTTTATGCTGACCCTTTTTGATGCAATCGAGATGCTGCACCTGTGCTGGAGGGAAGTAACACCAGAGACTATTGTAAAAAGTTACAATGGAGGAACTTTCAAATTAGATACTGAGACAAGTGGTAACGACCATGAAGGGGAAAGTGATTTTGATTTGATTGCACATGCACGGGCAGCTGGAGTAGAGTTTCCAGAAGGTTTGTCTTTGGAAGAATATGCAGCTCTAGATGATGGCTTGGTAACTTATGAAGTGCCCACAAATAATGAAAGGATGTGTGCCAAAGAAAGTGCATCAGATAAAGCTGAGACATTTGTTGGTAAGGAAGATAAGGATGAAGGTGATCGACTTCAGGGAGCTGAACAGCTTTTACCATCCAAAAATGAGGCTTTGAATGCTTTAGATATCGTTCGAAAGTTTCTCAGAAGTCAAGACACAGATGATTCTCTTTACGATTCCCTAGCTGACTTGGAGAATTTTATTCAACATGTAGCATGTGAATAAATATTTTAACAAAGTGGGAAAGCATGCAATTTGAAAAAAAAAAATATATATATATATAATCAAAGATAGGCAGTTTAATAATAAGCATTGCTGAAATGTTCTCTGATGTGTTTTGCTCAGGTGCCTAGATGAACATAATAAAACCATGAAAAAGGGCTATAAACTGAAATTTTCCACAAAGTCAGGAGCAAAGGATACATATTTGAGGTGGAGAGAGGGAGTAAGCTGAACCCTTAAAATGCTAACTGTGATAAGTACAGTGGAGACAAAAGAAATTCTTTGAGCAGTTTGGTGCACTAAGGATAAACTATTGAGCACTTAGAATTCTTCCTTTAAGAAGAGGCTAGCGCTTCTACACATCAATAATTTCACCAGTGTTTTTAGGGTTTTGGCAGTGGAGTAGTAAATACTTATCACCTTGGTGCTTTTGATACATAAATGCAAAATTGAATAACACAGAAAATACGTACTTAAATTCTGAGAAGTAAGGCATTTTAAAAAGAAATTTTTTTTGCCCTTCATCAAGAATTCAGGCCACCATTTACTCTTACAGCAGAAAATTACCACAGCTTTGAATGTGTTTCTTTGTTTTGTTAAAACTGCTCATGTGTGGGTACACTGGAATGGCACAATCATTTATCCAAGAGTCAAAAGACAAACAAACCTTTACTTGGTCTTTGAAGAGGTCAAAAAGGAAGGTCAGGCTCTCCTTTTCATGCTTTTTGGTTATAGATTTGATGTAGGTTTTTCTGTGCAACTCCATGTATTTCTACAGTAAATTCAGGAAAAAAAAAAAACAACCCCGAGTATCTGCCGTGGAAACCTCACTGAGCTCTTGTTTTATTTTCAGTACTTGGAGGTTTTGCTGTAGGATTCAATGCACTAATGTGGTTTATCACTGCAAGGCCCATTAACAAGGGTGCTGTTTGCATGATTGCAGTGTGGAGTTGTGTAAATCACAGGACATTTACATGTTTTTGTTTTTGTATGCATTTCAAACAATTTAATCATATCAGAGCCAAAACACACAGTGTATATGACCTTCTGGCTTTTTTCAAAACCTGTTTTAAATCTTTTCCATATCTATGAATTTAATTTTTTTTTTCAAAAGTTGAACATAATAATTTTTCTAATTTAGAGGAAGAAGATATTTTATGGATGCCGTTTAGGAAACCTGCATAATAAAAAAATTCTATTATGCTACCTATAATTAAACCATGAGAAAAAAAAATCTCATGCATATGTGAATCTTCAGTTTTAAATAAATAGTTTGGCTATAGCTTTGTCTACTGTTTCTTTCTGATGTAGGACAGTTTATCCATTTGTGAAATAATTTCAGAAAATGCATCAGATTGTAGGAAGACAGTGAAAATATTGGGGTTGGAGAGAAAAAGCTTTTGGCTGTATGAACATTTTACTAGAACCCCTTCCAAAAGAACCCCACAAACTTCTGGTTTCTTGTGGTGAAATATATTATGTGAATTCTATACAAAGGATATTCTGATTAAATAAGAAATTTCTTTTTAATCCAAATAAATATAAAGTCCTACATGGAGATTTATAGATTCTGTGAAACAGGTATTCCTCTGAATTATCTCTTCTAGGTATTTATTATTTTAAAACACTGATGCAAAATCTTTTAAATTAACAATCTGTGTCACATTCTGTTTACAACAAGCTTATGAAAAGTACTTCTATTCTGACGAAGCTTATTTGAAGTTCATCTAAATCCCACAGACATCTGTAGATAATTTTCCTATAGTTATCTTTTGATTTAAAATCTATTTCTTTGCAAGAGCTTCTCCTGCTAAAGGCAAGTTTAGGGAAAAGTTTCTCTTATCCATATAGTAAACGTGTAATTTGTTGATTTGACTCCATGTGGCCCTCACTGGGCCTGGGTTCCAGATAAAGAAACTCTCTTTTTCCTTCTGGGAGAAATCAGAGTGTGCAAGTGTTGGATCTGAATGAGAACGACTCAAGAGTGCAAGCAGCAAATCTTGGTTGAACAAGGGCTCACTCTACAAGAGGTGTAAGTTTTGCAAGAAGAGGCTTAGAAAATCAGGAGATGGAAATAACGTTAGCTGGAAAGGAAGGAAGTGAGTTACGGAGTGTTGTCATACTCCCTCATGAAAACAACAGGAAGGATTTACTAATTTGGTCTGGCTTGCTTTAAAAACATACAGCCCATCAAAATCCTGCATCTTTAGAGAATAAAGGACTTTTTTCCCAGCCTCCCAGCTCATTCTGAGAAACCAAGCTAAAATGCACTCACTGAAACTTCATATTCTGACAGTATAGCTTTCAAAACTATTTAGGAGCCCAAATATTTCTCCCTGCTGGGATTTTGGTCGCATTTACAGCGATTGGAAATGAAATCCATTCTGAAGTTGTTGCCGTTTCAGGTGTTTGTCGCGGGGAGATGCAGAATCCCAGATCCGAAATGCTAACAGTGGAAGAGGAAGCAGTGTGCTGTGTAAATGTTTGCCAGTTTAGCCTGTGCACACAGCTTGAGCTGGAGGTTTCTTTACATTGTCTGGGTAAACGGCCAGGACGCTGGCTTTTTACATCTCAGGGTGGTATCTTTTGGAGGGAGAGGAAGAATATAGCTTTAGATTGCATCATATTTTAAATGAAGAACCTTTTCTACAAAAGGCAGATAGCTACGGCTGTCATTTGCTTTAATACTTTGATATTAGTATGGACAACAATGTGCTTTTTCTCTGCAGCTTTTCTACTCCATGCTTTGATTAGTGATTATATTCTTCAGTGTCGAGTCAGCAAGGTGGCTTTCAGTAACCCAAGAGTGACTTCTAGAAGTGGGAACTGAAAATATGAAGTTTTAAAAATATAACTGACGTCTAGGTGAGGCCAAAATAGAAAAAAAAATAAACCATATTTGGAAAGTATGTTTGATATAATGAAAAATATCCTCAGATTCACTCTTGAGATAAGTAATATGTAAAATAAGTATGCTCTTCAAAAATGCATGGGTTTTTGAAAACTGTCAGAAATATTATTATACTGAGATTTGTGTGTGTGTGTGTGTGTGTTACTAGGTGGGCAGTTCTGGATACCTTTCAGGTTATAAAACGACATCTTTTAAACTTGTTACCAAAAGGAAGATTGCTCACCCCTAATGGTAAAAGAAAATAACAACTTTTTGCACCCTTAGGCAAAAACAGAAGAGAGGGGGTAGTCAGGGATTTTTAGGAAAGTGATCCATGTGTGCCTGTATGTCCAGGATTTGTGACTTTTTGATAGCTAAGCAATCAAGGGAGTAAATTAGTTGATGGCTTCACATTATTATACAAATATTGAGAACAATACCCTCAAATACAGAGTATTTCGTGATTTTAAATTTTATGCGCAATATTTTTGTCAACTTAAAATAAATTATAACATTAGAATACTAGTAAAATACCCTCAAGTTTTTTTTGGTGGCTGTGTTTATTGAAATGGTAATGTGATAATGATCTACTCAAGACTTAACTGGAATGTATGGTGACTAGGCAACCATGGACTATAATGACAATGTTTCATTTCTGTTCTTCATGTTATTTTATTCCTTTAATATAAATAAAGACTGGTGCTTCCTATTTTGGGGAGGCATTTGTTAAATGAGGGGTTTGCAAAATTCTGACTGGGAACTGAATGCTGCTGTGGCCAGAGAAGAGTTTTTTTTTATTTACGCAAGGAAGTCAGTATTTGTATGTAGATATTTTAATATGTCTGTTTTGGGGGACCCTTCCTTGAAAATCAGAACCAAGCCTAGTCAATTCATAAGAAAGCAAATCTAACTGAAATTTTTGCAGTTGCATGAGTGACAGCATACTTCTGTCAATACATTCATTAACAACAGAAAAAAATCTTAGCAGCAGATGAAAATATAACATCTTGATGTCTGACAGCCTGACTTTTTTTTGACACAGAGCCTTTATGCTGGTAAAGCAGTGTGGTATAGACATGTGATTCCCTTTTCCTGACACAACTGCACTGTGGTATAACCACATCATCGGTTTATAGAAACAGGAATTCAGGTGTAACTTATTTCCTTTCTTGGGAGCAGTTACTCTCCTAGAGCTGAATTTTCTCCTTTCAAGTGTAGCTGTTTAACTGTGCTGGTCTAGTCAAAACCATACAACATCAGGGTCAAGGCAGAGCGGGGAAGCCAGTAGTGTCTTGCCAATTTATTCATAGCTGTGTCACCTGTTCTTGAGCAGAATGGGAAAGTGTAAATCGCAAGTTAGTGCGATCAATTAAATGAACAAACAGCACACTGAATTACCCAATCTGTTGAGTGAGAAAGTGTCATACTTTTGACAATTTTAAAAACTCTTTTCTTTGTTTTATAATATTTCAGCTTTAAGTCAAGCCCTTCCCAAGTTTTCACGTCATGCTACCTCTGCCACAACATTCCAGCCTTGTGCATGGATAGCCCCAAGGGGAACAGGTCGCTCCTGTCAGCACACAGGTAGCTGCAATCCCTGTGAGTTGTCAGCCTGCCCACAGGTGGTGGCTGTGTCACCGGCGAGGTGAGCTCCAGAGCTGGTTTGCATCCTCCCCTGCCACGGCTGCGCTGCTCTGCGTGCTGTGCCAGCGCTTGGCTCGGATCACCAAGGCAGTGACTCATCTGTCTGAGAAAGTCGTGGTCCGATGGGATGGTGCAACCTCACCCCAAATGCCAAATGAAATAATTCATGGCTCGTTGTTTGAAGACTGTGGGACCCAGGATTGCTGAGGAGGGCACGAAGATGTCCCAGCTCTCCTGGTCCCTGCTCAGTAGCAAACCTGAAAGAGAAGTCCTTACTCTGGAGAAGTTCTTACAAAGCACTCACTATTCATCAGTCACGTTGACATGTGGTAACTAGCTGCTGGATTTCTCATCTGAAGTCACCCACTTTTCTTGAGATACGTGCTGTGGGGCTGCCTCTGTATCATGCATACAAGGAGACAACCAAATGAAAGCGCTGCTTTTCCTCTAGCGGCGTTGGGGCCTCCTATTTCTAACCCGAATAAATGATGCAATATGATGCTTTGCTATTCAAAATTCTATTTTTCCCCCTTCTACCTTTTTTTCATCTATTGCCCTTATCATTTTATGTTCATTGATATCCTGACAATTCTAATGTTAATGTTAGGATTGTTGGCCCAACCTTCTGGCAAGCTGCTTTCCTCCTTACTCTCCCTATTCTAATTTTATCTTTTGCAGGTTGTATTTTTGAATTGTCTCATGTATCGGCCAGTATCACCCTTTCAGTACACATCCTCGTGATTGTAGGCCCTAATTTCTCCATTGCTGTATTTAGTGGCTTTCCCAACTCATTGCTTCATTTAACTGAAACATTTAGTATGTCATTAGTTCTTTTTGTTTTTCCCTTTTGTAGGGGAGGGTGAGCAGTGCTTTTTCCAGCAGTCCCCTAGGATGTCCAAGAGAACTAGTAACAAAACACATAATTTCTCTCTCCTTTTAGGTGTCTCCATTTTCTCTTCCCATGGTCCCTTCTGTCCTTTCTTTTGAAATTCTCAATTTGACATTTAGTATCTTTGTTTAAACTGCTCCTATTTCTCTTTCATTTCTTACCCCTACCTGCCTGTATAGCATCCTTGCCCCATTTCACTTTTACACTTCCAAATATAATATCCCCACCCTTAGCTCTTTGGCTCTCTCTTCCCTCCTCTTTTACTGGCCCCATCTAAGATTTAAACTGCATTTCAAACTCCCTTGTCCTCCTTTCTCTGAGTTCATGTCCAGTTCTCTCCTCCAAAAACAAATACTTAACTCTTTCTGGAGACAGACTGCATTTTTACTTTCTCTCTTACTTGGCAGGATATTCTTACATCAAAGATTATGTAATGATTAAAAGTATGTTAACTTCCCTAATATCTCTTTGCATTTTATTTTCTTTCCCAGCCTTTATGCTTAGTCACTTTAAGTCTTGCCTTTGAACCTTTCTTTGGCACTCCTGATCACCAGCATGAATTTTATTCTTTTTTTTTAACCTTGTCAAAAATAAACCCACAAACAAATCCTGCACAAAGATGGAGTTTGTGATTGTTTGTTGACATAGCTGTGTTACAATGTTGCATTAAAAAGTCAGATTGAAAGTCAGCTCAAACATTAGCTAATATCTATCTAGGTTTTCATTCAAACCTACACACTTCGTTGTTTGTTTTTGTTCTTTGCTATTTCAATAGCTGTTTGTGAGACTTCAGATATTTGTGCCGTGTTCTGCTTTATAGCGAGCCCATGTGGCCTGAGATCATACAAAACGCAGGTAGAACATAAAAAATAAGTTAAAAGGCAGGGTCCTGGTCTGTCGAGATTCCCCTGCAGGAACTCGAGGAGAATTTGTAAGTCAGGTTAAGCAGAACTTCTTGTTAAAAATTAACATCGAGAGTCCTCTGTAAGTCCATATCCATACATCATTTAGCTCACAGAAATTGTTATGAAAGGTAACACCACAAGTTCTCTGAATTCTGGACATCAAGAAATGGCCTCCCACCATTCAGCTCTACTTCAAAATTGACACAAGTCTGGGTCTGAGTTTTCTTCCCCAGAGCTAATGACACACGATCTGTGTAAACTGTCTGCCACTGCCCTGCCCAGGGCTCATCGAGGTTCAGTAAGCAAATAGACATTTGCCTAGAGACAAGGCAAGGCTGAAACAGCATTTCTGTGTAAGAAGAGTTCCTGCAGAGTCTGGACGTTTCAGTAGGAGTCAGAGGAGCTTGAAAATTAACATGGTTTTTCAGAAGTTAACCAAGAGACACTTAATAATACGAACTTGGGATCTGAATTAGAGATACTTATTATGTGCTGTTAGCAACAACTGCTGAACTATTTCTGCAAAGCTGGCACAAATGGATATCAGTTTTACCGCTCTGAGAGTTACATGTGTATTCAACACATGGCAAAGGCAAACAAATCAAATTCAAATTACAATTTAAATTCTAGTAGAGACAAATCCTTAATTCCCTGTGAGAGCTGAGGGTGACCATTCTCAGTGCATTATACAGTGAGCATCTGCAGAGAAGCAGGAGCAGATGTGGCAAATGCTATAGACATGCAACAGCAGGGCAGAAATACAAGTACAGGCAGACAGAGCTACAGGCTCTTGGCTCTGCTTGTTGAATGAATACAAACAGCCCTACAATGCCCCATCAGGAGGCTTCCCCTACATGTCCTATTAGCAATTGAATCTTTTCAAAAAAACAAAGGAATTCTCTTAGGAACCAAAAGAAATTTAGGGTTTGCTAATTTCTTGCCAAGTTGGCAATGTTGTTCTTCATACCTTTTCACAGTATAGAAGTTGGCAACAGAAACCAAACTAGAAAACATAAAGCTGAAGTAAATGTGTAATAAAACTTGCAGGTTTTTGTGTCCCATCCTCACCTGGCCTTCACTCAGCTCATGTAGATTTAGGTGCCCTGAATCATACAGCACCTTCAAAGCATTGTCAAAGTCTAATCTGGTGCCAACGACTTGCCTGCCAGAGGAGAGCATTTGGCAAACATAATGGTGCTAGAAACATAAAGGTGGCTAGAAATCAGCTTGTAATTTCATCTTAAATATTCGTGGTTAAATAGCTTTAGTAAAATGACTTGATCATTCCCTAACAATATCTACACCATTATTTATACCCAGCCATAGTGCACATGTACAACTCCAAAGCTGCATTCCTTGTGAAATGCCTGCATCTGCAGTGATGATCTGTTGAGGACTAATAGTGGCATGGCAGATAGCATCCTGGATAATGAGATTATATGAAAATTCATGTAAGATTCCTAAGAAATTATTTGGAATAGGAATTAGATAGCTTTATGAATGTAAAACTTCCTTTGGATTTCTTTATCCTCTCACCTCATCTCTTAAGGGGAGAGCTCAGTGGCTTGCACTGGTGCAGCCTCACAAAGGGGATCATTTTGAACAGTGTTTTTTGGGGGGAGTTCTGCTAGTGTTCAGAAGCATATTGGCTTGCAAGGATTGGGATGAAATCTTGCAACGTGTGGAAAACAGCCCATAGGATCAAGCCAGCAGGAGGTTTAACTGCTGCTCTGCCTCCCAAGTGGGCTGAGCCAGCCTCTTTTTAGGATGCTGACTCCCCAGGCAAGGCACATATTTGTGAGATTACATCCTCCAAAAGCAGTAATGCAGGTACTGGTTTGCTTTAATCATTCATCCTTGTCTCTTCTTCCTGTCTGCCATTCCAGCTCCTTAGGGATTAAAAATTCCCTGTCAGCCTCCTGCCTGATCCGATCAGTCCCCCGGCTTAGAAACATGGGATGGTTCTGTGCCATCCATCCTCCTGATTTACAGGCTTTAAATATAGCACCTATATTTGGCAGGCTTTTTTTTTTTTTTGTCTTTTTTTTTAGTTTGTTTTTTTGTTTAGTCAATCAGGTACTTGCATTCTCTAAAAGCACTTCCAGCTCTAATGGGAAAAGAATGAGTTGTGAACCTCAGATGAACTCCATGCTTCTCTGTGTGTGGAGATAAAATTATAAGAATTTAAACCATGTTGAGATCTGCCCTTATTTTCATTCAAGAAGATTGTAGACGCAGGTTAGGTGTGGATTGACCTTTGCAGACATGGTAGAAGACATAAAGCTTCACAATTAAGCACTTGGAACCAAAATGGATGAAGAGAGGCATTATATGTTCACTTGCAGGAAGCTTCTATTTCCTATAGAATCATTCCTACAATTCTTTCCATCAGGGGTTTCGTTAGAGGTCATTAGTTAGGATTGACCTCTTTCATTCTTGCTGCATCTGCCTGTGAGTGGCTGAATGTCAGTTCTCACAGAATTTTAGTATTGCTTGCCTCATACTTTGGATACACCTAAGTATAAAACCTTCTGTACCTTCTGACAGAAGATCATTTAGGATGTGTAATAGAGCTGCTAGTCTATATACTGAAGTATATTCCACTGTCACAGCTCTCTACAGCAATCAAAAAAAAAATTTAAAAAAAAATTAATGAAGGTGTGCCATCCTGTATTGCCATCACAGCTACTGGTCAAAACACGGATCCACCTGAAAATGTGCTGCAGGACATCCAACCCAGCTCTTAGAAAAGGATTCCTCCCCATACAAGACTCAATCAGAAGGCCACATTTATGATTTTTTTTTTCAGGTATTCTTGCAACACTGCAGTCAGCTATACTGAACTGAAAGTTAGATTTAAACACGGGGTGTTGAGAAGCAATGCTTTCTGTCTCAAATGCCTCCAGAATATCCCTCCTTGGGTTGTGACTGATGGCAATTTGCATGCATATCACCAAAAAATACTATCACCTGTATGAAGACCTGGTCAGTGATTAAATACACCCTGTGCTCAGACATGGTTTTCAGAGAAATAAGAATTGTAGGTAAGACACTACTTTTGAAAAACTTGTTGAAAACTTTTTGAGTTGGTTTTATGTGAGTTTAATATAATCACCCTGACAAAGGGATGTATCACATATCAGCATCTGTGATGGTCAAACCAGTATTAGCAATGAAATGCCACATAGAAAGTGTTTTAACTGATTTTTTTAAAAAATGTGTTTCAAAAAATATGTTCATTTTCTCATAATCAGCTATGTTTCATAATCAGCTATTGATTCAATCCTAGTTTCTGCTTGGAAAGTGCCTTCAGGACACTAACATATTTTGATTCAGGGAGCTGAAGTTAAACAGGCACACGCTCAAAACACAGGCTGAGAGTCTTCCAAACAGCCTTAATTTAGCCTGATAATGTGTATGCACATTATTTATAATGTCCACACACATTATAAATACAGTCTCTCTGCAGACTATCACACTTTTTTCCTTTAATATCTGTCTGGGTTAAAGCTGGATGTTGTTTCTTTAATTCTACTGGGGCTATTTATATGCTTAAATATGTCCTCAAACTCTGCAGAGCTGGACTATGACAAGACAGGAGGCTGTGGAACCATGATTTTAAATGTTGGTTCATAACACTACGTTAGAACTGAGCACTTGGGTTAGGTCCTTTAAAGGTATTTAAATGACAAACTATGGAAACTAAATCTTTCAAATCACCTAGGAACAAAATTTGCCCCAGATCAGATATCCATACTCTTAAATGTAGTTAGTGGTTATTTGCATTTTTTAGGTATCTGAGAAACTTTTAAAAAGCTTGTCTTTAATGTTGCTTTACAGTCTGGACTCTATATAAACCATCTGTGAAGTAAAGTTCAGTAATTACAGTGAAAATATGCAAAGGAAAAAGTTGAGAACATTTAACTCAAGAATAGAAAAAGGGACCTAGATGGGAGGATCAAATGAGAGCTGCCACAGCCTAAAAAAGTATCAAGCAACATTTAAACAGCATTATTTTAGGACATCAAAGATTATCTTCAGATGCTTTAGGTGTGGCTGGAAAAATCTTAGTACTCACATTACAGTTTGGATGTGTTGGTGTGTTTTTTATGCTCTAGTCTTCCTGAAGGAATGTGCTTTTCAGATTTTATTCTCTTCTTATGAATTGTTCACAGCTGAGAAAATATCTTTGGACATCCAGCTGAAACACCCTTGAAATAAAAGTAAGGAGGATTTTTAAAAATCTAGTTTACTTTCCCTCAAGTATCTTGTCTCTACCCTTCATTTTACTAAATTCCCCAGTGATTGCACCCAAGACAGATTTCTGTTTGGTTTTCAATCCTTTACTTCATCAATCTCACTTCCTGTTATCTCTTTAAGAGAAATATTTCAATTTCTACAGAGCACTGTGGGTTTTTTTTAAGCCAGATCTTAAGCTGGCATTGACTTGTAAGCCACAACTACAGTTGAGTAGGCACCTCCATGTGAGACACAGAGCACTGACACCTCGTGTAAAATGAAATGCTGCCTGCTGACAGCTTTTTTCCCCATTTAAGTTGCTGACCAGGCATCTATCAATGAAAGCCCGTGACCAGACAGGGCTCTGATCCTTGCGTGGGACATCCAGGATATGTTTCTTCTCTCACTCCCAGGAGCAGCCACAGAGAATTTCCATCCTCCAAAGCTTTTTGCTGAATTGCATAGATACTCCTTTTAGCATTACAGTTGGATTGTCTGCCGTGTATCTGTCTGTGCTGGGATGTGTGCTGCTCTCCTGTGCCTGCACAGCCATCTCTCTACAAAACAGCTTTATTCCTGATACCAGAGACTCAGGAGTCAGCTCCTGGTCTGAACAGGCTTTTGAACGCAATCACATCCCTCTGCAAGGCATCTCAAGGGAATTAATTCTTCCCAGCTTGTTGCATGGCTCATCTTTTGGGGTCCACTTCTGGTCAGGTGTGTTCCTCAACCCCTGACTGAGATTGGACTCTCCTGACAAGAGACTTGCAGTGCCCAATGACCCATTTGTTCCTTTAACTAGGACTTGGATTGTTTTCGTCAATGGTATTCTTAATACAAGTTTGGGATGCTGCAACCCCGCAGAAAATTTGTATCTCCATTTATATAATTTCAGTCTCTAATTCCAGCTTAAACCCTAATACAACATGTGCATAATTATTTTCAAAGAATGAGACAAACCTTTAACTAATAAATCCCTGTGCAGTTCCACAAAGAAGCGAAAGCCTGACTTACTCATAAATAAAAGGTCAGGAAGGTGACCCAAGACTTTTAAAAACTGATGGTTTTCATTTCAGTTTCATTCCAGCACTGGCCTCAGAAGAACAAAATAGAAAAGATTAATAATTTGTAAATTTCTCTCAGAGTAGTGGTATGTTACAATGAGTAAAAGTGCCTGGAAATTAAATTCTCAGAATTGCATTGCTTAGGCTTTGGCTGTTTGTCTGAGATGCTCATGGCTTCATGTCTCATGAGGATGCTCTGCATAGTTTTGAAAATAAGTGGGGCACATCATCCTGGCCCAAACCCCTTGGGGTTTCCATGTTAAAACAGACAACTTTGGGGGCAGAAAAGGGCACAACCACTTCTGGAGCCCAGGAGCACTCTGAAGTTGCAAAGTTAGGAGAAAACACTAATTATTTAGCTATTAAAGGGATGTGAAGCTGGTAGCATTGAGGTAAGTGCAGGCATTAAAAAGGCTTTAAAACCCTTAAGTTTTACTTTGGGGTGTTCATCCCACCTTTATCCAGCCTGCATTAAGACAGACTTCATGGGGTCCCACCTAGATTTCAAGGAAGGTTGTTGTGTGAAGGATTTTATGGATTTTTTTTCCCCACCAGGCTAGAGGAAGGCTGTGCTGGGGACTACCTACCTCGGCTAGTAAATGTGTCTCTCTTGTGGTCAAATAACAAGATGACTTTGCTGACCAGACATTGTCTTTTTGGAAGTGCAGTTTCAGCTGTGGATTTTGCCCAAGGGAAAGCTAAGCTTCCAGGTGGAAACATCTTTCAAAACACAGTCAGTATCACAATGGAATGGAGGCATCATCTACTTTAGAAATTTACACAAGTCACAATTAACTTAGGAATCTTTTTGGCATGTACAAAATGTATAATCCATGTACCGCCTTCCCAAAAATGAGTAGAAGCAAAGTGTCCAGCTACACTTCAGTGTAAATCTGCCAATGCTTTCGATGCACCCTGAGGCCTCCTCCATTTCAGAGATTTTAGATCTTTGAAGTCTCTCTTTGAACCGATTTTTAATTTTGTTAAAACAGACTTAGATGCAAAAATCTGAACGTTTTCAAGTATAATTTTGTAAAAACAAATATCTGGATATTTTCAAGTTTAGTTTTTAATTTTATTTCTGTTCCGATTGAAGTATCCAAAATATTGTCAGCATGAAATAACAGCCTGTGTTATGCATGTGGAAGAAAAGAAAGAAAAAGAAAATAAAAGAAAATTACAAGTCCAGTTAAGCAAAAAAGATTCTCAAAACAGGCAGATACTTGTTTTTATGCTTTTATCATCACTCTCATTTTAGTTATATTGTCCCAGTTAGGGATAATAGCTCATTGTTCTAAGCTTTGTTCTAATTAATACTGGTGGCATTGATTTCAGAAAGATCTAAAACTTTTCCTGAAGCACCTCTGTGGCTGAAATAAAATGTAACTTGTCTTTTCATATAATCTAGATTTGATTTTGTTGGAAAGAGAGCTTTGTCATCTGCAACTCAGTCAGGTATTGCTTGCTCTGAAACAAGTGGATGTGGTTCCAGATCCCCATGAGATTTCTACACAAGGATGGATTTTAGCCTTGATTCTGCAAATCTTACTTAGCTCAGCAGCCCACAGAAGTGCCATTGCAGCTGACATTCTGGCTGACTCCAGAAGATCCCTGTGGGCTTTGCACAAACTCATTTGCTTTGATGTTTGTTTTTGGGTTTGGGTTTTTGTTTTTGTTTTTAATGTTGCAGTGAATTGCAATACACTGTTATTTTCCATTCTTTCACAGAAACTTGTGGGAAAATTTTATCCATCCTTTCTCAACATAGGTCAGAGACAGAAACGAGTCATTAAGGGAGTAGCAGAACTTGGCTGGCTCTAGCCCCTGCCTGCACTTCAGAGCAGGTGGATTAACTGCTGAAGACTGCAGCGTACAAGCTGCACTAGCAGGTTTGTAATAAAAGCCCAACCAACCATCAGCTTGCCACATCGCTTTAAAAAGTTTGTTGTTCTCACAGGAAAAAGGAACAAGAAGAACATCAGCCAAATGGCTGCAGCATTGCAATGCATTTCTGTTTTTTTCTGAAAATGTCACTTTGATGACATCCTGTAATCTCAGTGATGCAAGTCCTTCTCTATTAGGGAACAACATTAGCAAACGGCCTAGCTTTGTGGTCAGAGATGACCTTTATACTCTAAAAATGAATGAAACCTTAACACTGAACATGCACAAATGTTTCTAGGCGGTAACGTACATTTGAAAGCAGCCCAAAAATTTAGAGGTTTTACCTGTGAAAAGACACTTCTTTTTTGCTAAAGTGCATCATGGATCATAGTAAATGCACTAAAGCCTATGAAATTATCAGATACAATCTACCCCACTTACAAAATCATCCACCACTGAAACTACCTGGGTTTCCAAATGCACAAGTTTGTTTTGCAGCAAAGTTGTCACTACAGCTTTTGGTGTCTGTATTTCAGCTATGAAGAGTGCTAATACGCATGAGGCTGAAGACAAGAACAAAGGCAAAGGACCAACCTTGCTTTCCAGGCTGGGAAAATGGAGCCTGCTGGGAGTACTTCAGGGGAGCACGATCCCAGTGCTGCTGGGAATGGACAGAGGTAACTGCCCTTGCTTGAGGCTTGATTTGTCAGCATCCAAAATACCTCATTCCTTCTTCTCTACAATTAAAAAAAAAAAATAAATTAGAGTAGTCAAATGTATTCCAAAACACCTCTAAAATCTTAATTAAAAGGTACTGTGGCCAAGAGTCACATTTCCTGTACTTTTATTTGCCTTAGAAATCCTATTTGTGTACACAGCAGTAGATGGCTATCTTGCTTTCAAGGGGCAGTGAGGAGTTGTTAGCCAAGCATTTGTCAATAACAGCTGATGGGACTTGAGGGGAAATGCCACAGTCTATGTAGAAAGACTGAGAGGGAAAAGAGAAAAGTATATAGTTCTTTACATTAGAAATATGGTGTAAAAACGGAGCAAAGATGCAAAACAAACACAAATTCTTTCCTGTTTTCCCTTCCAGTTTCTCTGTCTAGGTTTATGTTTTTGTAATGGATGAGCGAGCTGGGCTGAGTCTACAGGATAGGGCAAAGCCACAGATATGCAGGGCAGGATAAATCAGAACATGCTTGCAGCCCATGTGGTATTAGAGTGGCAAAGTTGGGAAGGAGATAGGGAAGAAATGGAAAGGAGTGTACAACATCTTTTCTGTACATTAAAGAAACAAAAATGCTGTTACATGTTAAGACTTTGCCTACGGTTGACTGAAGTTCAAGGAAAGCTGAGGATGGACATTAGTGACAGCCTTGGGAACTGAGACTCTGAAAACACAGACAGGCTTTGCGTGTGCTGGCCAGCAGCCCATTATCAGTTTTCCTATTGCCAGACTAGACAAAATCACCTCTGAGCACAGATGGGGAGGCTCAATTTCTGCACTTCCATCATTCGAACAGTCTATGTCAATTAGACACTATTATCCTTGGAGATTCTGTCATTTTTAAACAGAAAAAAATCTTAAAAGTATTGGCAAGTCTCACCTCTGACACTTCTGTCTGATAAGTGTATGACTATGACACCATACTAAAGAATATCTCCTAGATATATTTGATTCATTGGTCAGCGTACTGGTTTCAAAAGTCTTCTTTATCTGCTTGTAGTGTTAATATTGCAACTTTGCTTTTTCCCTCCACTGTTTTATGAAGTTCATTAACATACATTGCCAATACAAAGCAACCAGTTCAGATTTTTAGTTAACTATATCATTCAAGCGGCTTAAATCTATCAACAAGTCATTAAGTGAATCACGGACCTATTTCTCAGCTACTCATAACCCTATAACTGATGACCCATAAAAGCATCAGTGTGTTAAGAAAAATTATTAGCTGGAGAAGCAGAGCAGCAATGGATCACTTCCCACTAATCTGAACAGAAGGATTCACCAGCTTTGACAAATTCCAGAACTCAACACATTCTGACCAGAAATCAGATTTTGACAGACTGATGTCTAGGGGAAATACTGTGAAGCTTTACTGTCACCATTCAACCCTCCTTCCTTAGATTACTACTGGAAAATTTTAAGCAAGTATTTAAAATGGCTCCAACCTGGGATTCTCCAGAGTAAAATCTGGAGTGCAGAGTCTCCTCAACTCAGGGAGATTAAATTAGATTAAAATAGAGACCTAGCATTTATTTCTACAGTGGAACAACCCAAATCTATGGTCCGACCACTCTCCCTGTTTGGGTACATGCATGGTTTAGATCCAGATCCAAATCCTGGGCCCTGGCTAGGCCTACCCTATATAGAAGAAGATTGAAAATATTTGATTTAATTTTTATAAGTTCTCCATTGCTCTTACCCCCAGAGCACCACCCAACAGGAAATGCATGGAAGCCCCTGGCCAGCTCTTACATGTTTCTGAGTGTGCGGACAGTGATGGGGTTGTGGGGACAGAGGACGGGGCAGCGTTTGGTGGGGCAAGAGCCAAGGTCTGCACACAGAGACAGAGGCTGTCAAAGGGGAGCGAAAATAGGAGTCAGGAAGGGAGGCAGGACCGAAACCTTCTGTCCCCTGCCATCTGCAGCCATCATCACATCGGTGTCTCATCGCTTTCTCGCTAAGCCATAACAAAAACTGATGGGGTTTTCTGCTTTTTCCTCTTCCTCTGCACAAACCAGCCCAGAATACCCAGTCACAGGTTCCTAAGAGAGCCAGCCATTCACCCCATTTGCTGAAGACAGCCCGCTTGGGGCTCGCCTTTCCAGGCTGTAAATGCCCGCAGTCTGCCATCCCAATGTGAGGAGAATTACACCTCGAAAACCACGGCAGGACGGGAGGCACTATTGAAATTTTCGTGCTTAACCACTCTGAAAAGTGACACAAAACGTTTCTGCTAACATACATATAAAAATGTTTGTGTCTGATTTGCATTTGTAGGATCTGTGGCACTGTGTCTAGATGAAGATAGAAGGTAGTAAAGTCAGGAGTAAAAGGAGAGGAGGAGAATAGGAGCCCTCCCACCTCCGGCATAAAGGTGCTTCAGCCAAGTGTGTGCCTGAAGAGCAACTTCTGGGTTGGTTGTTTTTTTGTTGGTTTTTTTTTTTTTCCCCTTCTTCTTTCTTTTGCAATCATTGCTCGCTTGACAGGCCCAGACGGAATTACATCACTTCCTAAAACCCATCAAAGAGAGTCCATCTCCTGAAGAAATGCAGCTCAGATGCTCGCCGGCAGGAAGCAGGAAATGTAGAAGTTCGGGTGCAGCAGGGAGGCTGCCGGAGCGCCCCTGGGGTGGGAGCGCTGCCGGGGCAGCATGCGGAGCCCCGGGCTCATCGCCACTCTGCTCTGGGCCCTGGCTCTGGCCGGGGGATCTGCCGGCAATGGTGAGTAAGAAAGCGCCTTTCGCCTGCCCAGGTGGGACCGCGTGTCTTGCCTGCAGCAATGGGACCAAGTTGGAGGGCAACACCCTCCAAACTGAGCGCTGGGAGGAGATCTGTGGGGACTTGCTCTCTGCTGCTTTTTTTTTCCTGTGTTTATCCTCTCTGGTTTTGCCTCTNCCCTTAGACCTATCCCGAACGGCAGGAAAGAAATCCTACAATTCCTACATTTCCTGAATTGCAGGTGTGTAGAGACCCGGAGTTTCCATGTTGACCCATCAGGCATTTTGCTTCTAACTTTAGTTATTTTTCGAACTTTTTAAAACCCCACACCCATACCATCAGTGTTTAATAGCAAAGTTAAAGGCTTCTATTCAAAAGGTGGCTGCTGATTTCCACGGTCCCGGTGCCCTGAAACTGGTTTAACAAAGGAACAACCGGTTACGGAGACAAATATTTAGAAGTCTCAGCTGCACAACAAAGCAGCCGGCACCATGGACTTAGGTTCTGACCCTCTGAAGAGAAGAACCATGAGTGGAAAAGCGGCTTGTGACAAAACGCCGAGGCACTGGGGTGTCATTGCAGAGTCTTGCTGGTTTGCAGGGGTCATTGGCTCCACCGGCATTTCGGCAGCCAGCGACTGAGCATGGTGGGCAGCTCTTGTAGTGAAACCTTGCCGAGGCAATGCTTGTAAAACTTTTGGTGTCAAACAAATCCCTGCCAAAGTGCCTCGGTATGGACTAGAAGTGTTTGCTGCTTCTGTGCCACTGTACCGAACAGCAGCTCTACAGAAAGCAGGGAAAGAAGATGGCCACTCTCAGATATCACTGGACTTCTTTTAATGTCCTAAAGCGCACTGCTGGAATTGGTGTTTTGGGATGAGTGCTCTTTCCCTGAAGAAACAGCACTGTAAGCAGGGTGTAGAGCTGGGCTGCAGGCTCCTGGTGTGCTGCTGAGCTGCTTGCACTTAGGAGACTTGCTTAACTGTACGAGCGAGCTAAGTGAGCTATAAAATGGTTTGGGTTTGGCTGGGTTACTACAGCCCTGCTGCATTGCAGACACGTTAGGAAAATATGCTGCAAGCATGGAGTGTAGCTCAGAATCAAAGCAGTCAGAGGATCAACAATCCTGCCATGGGCAGAGCAAAAGAGAGGTCCCAGGGAAATGGAGGAGTACCGTGAGGGCAATGAAAGCAGTACAGAGGGATCAGGCTCCTGCTTCTCTAGCTCTCTAGTGGGCAGGCTAGTGAGAGCTACTATTTCATCACCACGTCCCCACGGCGGGGTGGGGGAGCACATGGGTGCCTTAGCCTGGGGCCCCTCAGCTCAGGACTGGGTGCCCTCCTGCCCTTCCCTGCAATGGGCATCAGGGGCTGCAGGAAGCACCAGGCAGACATCACACACCAGGTGAGTGACACTCCCCACACTCCCCACTTCTTACCAGTAGGTCCACCTTCAAATTCTGGTTGATTTTGGAATGATTCCTCTTCGGGAGTGAGTCAGTCCTGCCAGAGCCCTCCCCAGGCTCTATCAGCTCTGACTCCACTGAGCCAATCCACAGTCACATGGGAAGGGGAGGAGAGCATCCACCTTTGTTCCCCGTACAAAGGCAGGTTTTGCTTATGCAACCAGACCCAAAATGTACCTGGGGGCTTACTCTGACTGCAAGGGTGGTACAGGGAAGTTCTGAACTTGAGCCTTGGGGGGAAAAATTAAACTGGTGGGGGGGAAAGTTTATGTAGGGCTTATGTACTCCATAGGTACTGGTGGGTCAGGAACCCCTCTGCTGAGCGGCCCAGGGAGACCCTTTGTTCTCACCCTTCCTTGCTCACAGATCAACAGGGCAGGACCTTTAAGGGAGCTTTTTTACCTTTTGCCAGACGCAATCTTCACCTTTTAAGTGGTCTACTGTCTGGAGACCATTTACAAAATAGGCAAACAGAGTATGATTAAATCTTGCAGCACAGACAGACGAAAGACTTTATAAATCCTGTTCACATACCACGCCAGAACCTTGTAAAAGCCTAGCCTTGCCATTTAGATTATGATTTATGGATGGCTTTCTCCCTGTGATGCTACAATCAGTCTAATCCAGTAGCTCTAAGAGCATTCCTGAGTTCTCAGCTCTGGGTGCTGGCCTCCTCCCAGCTCCACACTGAGGGGATGTTGGGGTTTGTACCAATTCCCTTCCCCTTGCTTTAGTGCAGTCAGGGAGCCCTCCAGACGACAGTGTAGGGCATCATCTCTACTGTAGGGGATGGTACTCACTGCTCAGCCTTGCAGCAGTCCTGAAGACCTACCTAGGTGTGTGTGACTGACCCCAGTAACAAGCATTAAGACCCTCACTGTAGCTTACAGGAGCACGTTCTGACCCTTGAGCCATTTCCCAGGCTAGGCCATCTCCCACTGCATTCGGTGAAACACGTGGGGAATTGCAGCATAAGTGGTTTGACGTGGGGGGGCAAGGAAATGTGTGAGGGAGGGGAACAGTAAAACACGTAAGATTGCCAAGTGGAAGAGCTGGAGTTGGTTGCAGGTAGTGCTTTATTTTGTCTGTCTCTGTGCTGTTGTTTTGAATTCCATTTAAAGAAACACTGCTATCAAAGATCCAGCTATTCAGCAGCTTGTTCCACAAGCACAGGCAGTGACTCCTTGGCAGAGAAGTGTCTTTTAGGTTGCCTTCTCTTCAAAGCCAAGCTCTGTCCCTATGGTAGCAATAGTTTTGACCTGTTCCCCCTTGGACTAATGAACTGAGAATGGGTTTGAACCTGTTACAGTCGCCTGTTAAAATTTTCTAGCAAAGCAACAATGTAAGAAATGAGGATTTGCCTTATTTTCTCTTTCCAAAGTGCAGTGCCTTAAAGGGCAGATGAAAAATCCTTTCTGATGAAGACATCAACTTGTCCTACATATTTACTCCTATTCCTCCATTGTAGCCACATACACAAACATTCACTGTTTTATTCAACTGCTTCAGGGACACTTCAGAAAATCACTCATTTACATCAGCAAGATTGTATACTAATTTTCAGTCAGTGACACCAGTCTCTTTTCCCTCAAGAGATTTTATGATAGCTGGAAAGCCTCTGGAGCTTTTGAATCTTTAATTTCAGTGTCCTCCTGAGAGCAAAGCAGCGCTGAGAGATTTGCAGCACAGTGAGGTCACACAGCTATCACAGATGCAGAACTGGGAGGCCATCAGATTAAGTAGAAGCAACTAAATGCATGAACGGGTCTGGAAAGCCTGTAGTACTGGGGGTGAGCAATGAGACTGCAGGTTCACAGTTTGACTCTAAGATGTGTGACTGAATTTGCAACACCACTTGTTAATGCAGCACTTCATCTGGATAGAAATACAGTGAGGAAAACCAGTTTCCATCTTGTACAAATGAGCTTAAACGGTTGTTTCCTCTTTCAGGTTATACCTAGATAACGCTTTCTAAGCACCTCGTTTTAATAGGATCTTGTCTACAGATTAGCCACCCTGAAATGCTTGTGCTCCCTCATCAGAAGAGTGTATGCTCCCAACAGCTAGCCTGCAGGCTTTTAAGGATTCCTCTTCCAGCCAGACTGACAGGCGAGGCCTGCCACAACAGGCAGCCAGGCAAGCCCTGGCCATGGCAAGGAACAGCCCTTCTTACAGCAGCCTGGAATGTGGAGAGAGGAGCAGTGTAGGGATGAGCCAAGCAGTACCTGGGAGGATCATACAGACCATGTGGAGTGGTATCACTACACCACCAATGGAATGTGTGTATGGAGCACGATGATACAGGACATGGTAACTGTATTCCAGCTTTAGAGCCTTTTCTTGTTCTGTCACCTTCTTGTGAGCCTTCCTTTCACTGCATTTTTATAGCTTATGGGAAAGTCTGGAGAAATAAAAATTTTCCTTTCAAACTAGTAAGCCTGGCTATCCCACTGACACAGCTCTTGCTTTTTCTCTATCTCACTGCATTTTGTTCTGTCAGTAGGCACTATAGTGTAATTGGAAAAATCCCCCTGAGAGAACCCAGTCCTTGAGTCTGATGGCAAGGCAGCAGAGAGACTGATGATTGTACTACAAAACTGAACGTGCTGACTGCCAGCTATTTTCCTTTGCTATTTCCTTTGCCTCGCATCCAAGTGGATTCAGAAACCTGTTTGCCTGCTTCCTTCATCAGGAAGCCCATATCACCACCTCTGAGTACTGCAGCACAAAACCTGAGGTAGAAATGCTGCAACAAGAGAAATGTTTGTTTGATTGAGACATAATTTGTTGGGCTCCAATCTGTAAAACCACTTGGTATATTCAACTACCTCTGTCTCCCATGAAAAGCAGGTTTGGAAGCACCTCCAAAACTGAAGCAAAATCCATCAGTGATCCAAGCATATTTATAATTTTAAAATATTGAGTAATACCTTATACCAAGGTATCTGTGTACAGGGACATAGCTTTTAAATAATTTGTAAGAACTATTAATTGAACCTTTTATAAGGTGCTGCTAGTGCTTGCTCAATTATTTTGGTCCCTTGGGTTCTAGATTCTCTAATACCCCAACTGTGGAGCCCTGAGAACTTCCTGAATCCAGCTGCAGCTTCTTAGCTTCCAGTTCCAGCTGTGCCCACCTTCCCATGAGGGTGGGGTGCAGCTGCATGCCAGCCCCTCTCCCTTCTCTTGAAAGCTTGGAAAGTGGCAACACAGGCTGGGCTGAAGCTGGGGTGTGTTCTCGAGAATCCAATTCCCTTAACATAGGAAGAGGTCACCAGCATTCGTACCCCAGCTAGTACAGACAGAGGTGAAGCCCTTGTGGTTGTTGTATGAACATTTGCTCCTTGGACGAGATGTGCAGAGGGATGAGTATGGATGTTAGAACGCAGCCAACAGCATGAGGCTGACCTCAACAAGAGAAAGGGCACAGGCTTTGCAAAGACAAGGAGATATCTATATGGTCACACGTGACTTGCTCTTTGTTACACTCCACTGCCCTTGCTTTTCCACCCTGAATGTCATGCTGTATTGTTGGGAGATTCCCATCTTCAGGGAGCTAGTAGACATCTGCAAGGTGAAAACCCAGCACAGCTGACAAGACAGTTCATGGTACAAATGATCACTGCAAATCTGGTGTGGAGAAAATGTTTGAACAGCACTTCATAAAATCTCTTAACGTTCAGATGTTCTTCTGCTCTGCTCCAAACCTTGTAATGCCCAGCTTTCATTTACCCCACCAAACAGCCACCTGGGCCAGCTGCAACACAGCCCACTTGCTATTTTGAGCACTTTAAATTGAAACACTATGGAAAACAGCAGCTCTCTTGAGGTCAGCCACGTGTGTCTCACCTGGCCTGGGTGAGCGGCTGTGGCAGGCGCTCCAGCTGCACCCCGAGGCCTGAGCCCCACTCTCCCTGCCGGACTGCAGACACAAATCCTTCCCTGGCGCAACCCAGGTGCAGGTTGTGCTTTCCTACTGTGTGAAAAGGGTGATGTGTGGGTGGCCTGAGAGTGAGAGCAACTGCTGGGTGACAGGTGAGGCATCCCTTGAGGCTGAGCTCTGTTCCTCAGAGGTGATGGGGGAGTGGGATGTGTTGAGGCAGCAGGTAAAATGCAGGAAATAAGAGCAATATCCTTGCAAGAACATTGTGCAATTGGCTGCCGTTCTGGTGAAAGATGAATTTAATTCCCTCAGAGAAAAGATCTCTGTAAGAGGAAATGGTGTTCCCAGAGAGATGCTGTTTTGTCCCTGCAATTATGCAAAGTGAAAAAAATATGTGGCAGCAAGGTCACTCTGTGTGATTTGCCATTTTCTTTGCCTAGAGACTAGAAAAGGTAATTCTATTTCACACAGAGAAAAATGATTTGAAGTCTGCTTCATAGTTCAAAACCGGGCAAAGTGGCAGAGATACTGGAAAAATCCCTCTCGGAAATGAAGCACAGCATACTCTGCAGCTGAAAGTTTATCACTGCAGTTAATGAGGTGTGACTGTTTGCTTTGCTTTAAAGCCACACCATCCTTCAGACATTTGAAAAATCCACTTTAGCTCTACGAAAAAATGAAAACGAAGGTATTTTCTCCACACCCTTTCCCTATTTTAAGCAACAGGCTTGTCCCTCTCCATATATCAAATGTGTCAGGCTTTCAAGGGCAGTGTCTAGAGGAGGAAAATGAAGCAAGGTCATCCCTGAGGTTCAGTGAGGCTGCGGTGGGCCATCAGCTCTGCCTGTGGCACAGTCCATCGTGCCACAGTCTGCAGCACAGACACCCCTCGCGCTGCCTCGCCGCTCTGCGCAACAGCAATTGGAATGGAGTGGCTGCAGGCACTGGGAACCACAGACTACCTTGGAAAAGAAAGGTCAAATGGCCAAACTAATAAGGGAGAGGAGCTCTCCCTCCTATCCTCTAGGATAAGATTGAGGACGGGTAGTAGATCACAGGAAGGGGTGGAGCAATGCACACCTAAGGGGTCGTTACCTGCCAGGGAGGCAGAGGTAGCGTTTTGCCCTTGACTGAAATACTAAATACAGAAGAGACTGAGAGACTATTGATACAAAGTGCTTTGCCACAGAAGAGCTATCATCTTCATTGTCCTATTGTGGCGCAGGAGTCTGGTGACCTTCACAGTATTGCATTAAGTATTCAAATTCTTTCCTAGCTTTAAGGAAAGGATGAAACAATCAGATGCCTGTGCGATTTGTGCAGCATAAAAATCTAGATAAAACACTGCTGTCACACTCAAATAATTTTATTCATCTGAAATTGGGTTTCCTTGAATACCATCTCATGAAATACTCATCTCCTCTTTGAGACAAATCTGGTGGGAGAGGAGATGCTGCAGAGTGGATTAAGCAAGAGATAGCGCTCTAATCCCAGTTTTTTCTCTCTCACTTGGCATCCCTGGGAAGGACAGCATCCCTGTCCTTCTGATTTCTCGTTTGTAAAATGGAGATGATAACTGCTCATCTCTCAGGACCATTATGAAGATTAATGTGTTTACAAAAGCATTTAAAATGCTAAGTACTTTTGGTTCCAGTCCTGTGAGATTGGAAATGCCAGCACTGAGGTGCTGAAAACCTTAAGCTCTTGCTAACTCTAGTGGAAACTCTGGCTGCCTAGCACTTTACAAGAATGAGGAGAAACATGTAATTGCAAAAGTCAAGAAATCCCATCCTGCTTTATTGCATAAAGTGAGATTTGCACCATGCTGGCATTGTATCTGAAAGGGCAGATAGCACAAAAAGCCCCATCATTTAATTTCATGCCAAGAAAATTATTGAAGGCTTTGCTATTATAATTTATCTAAAGACTAATTCTTGCACCTTGGCTACAACAGGATTTTTGGCATCAGTATCAGGCCAGAATTTGCAGTACTTTTTAAAAGCTTTTAAACTCTGTGATGGTCAATAGACTCTTACCTAAACACACAAAATGCACTTGTTTCACTATCAGCAACACAGCCAATTTTAGCCACTTTTCTTGCAAAATGCATGATAAATGAAACCAGAACTGAGATCAAAGTTTAAAACCCCCAGTCTTAGCACTTATGGGGAATATCCAGCACTGATGCTTTGCTGCACACTCCTTCAGCCAGCCTGTAGAATCAGTCAGAGGAACAGTTAATTTGACCTGTATGTAGCAAGGTTCCCATGTTACTACCATCTCTTCTAGTCCATGCAGAAGTGGAAGTCATCAGCTTTTGCATCCTTCAGACTTCCTTTCACTGTTTTTCACAGTGAGACGAATTTAAGACATTTGAGAAAGGCACAGAAATAGGGAGATGAGTGAACCAAAGGAATTGGTGAACCAGGGATAATGGTCTCCCTGAAGGCAGTACCTGACTCTTTGGGTAAGGGGAGGGACATATGTGCCAAGATTGAGAAGCGAAACAGGCAGGTGTGGTTTACTGAGAAGCAGAATAATTTCACATGCGAGCAAGACCGGATGCCAACCTGCAGGAAAAAGAAGAAGTCTGTTTGTGCAAGGCAGTTGTGTGCAGACAGATGACACATGCTGACATGTCCCAGTAAAAGTCAGCTGAAGAACATGGTCATAACTGGTGAGATTTTGTGACAAAATTGAGATCTAATTTTACGTCAGATGCCCAAGACTTCCAAACTGCGTGTATGGGGCATCTACTGGGGTTTTTTTAATACATCAGATGGGAAGTAAATACTAAAGCTGTACACTGTGACTCACTGATAATACTGATGAAACCCTTGAAATGTTAAGCTGTCCTCATATATTCAACAGACCCTGGAAATGATGGATCAGGAGATGGATCGATGATATTACCCACTTTTACAGCAACGCATCTTCCTGCTACGGGTCCTTCGACTGTGGATGGCCACGAGCCAGTAACTGCAGGCCCTACTGAAAGCAGCTTTGAAACACAGAGTTCTTCAAGTACTGAACTGAATGCTGTGAATGATGAGGACAGCCTAGAAGCAGCAGAACAGTCTATCTTGATATATGTTGTCCCTGTGGCGCTGCTGGTCCTGCTGATTTTGTTGATCACATTTTTTGTAATGCATCATAAAAGGAAAAAGTCCAAGCAAGGTAAATTTGTCTTCTTGTGCATCAAATGGCTCTTTCTAGAATGTGTTAAACAGTAACAGGACATTATTTTGAGGCATGGGATTGAGCACATGAGTACATTTAGGATGCCCTTCTCTGATTGTAGTTGCACATTTGACAGAGAGGGATTCTGTCCAGCCAGCAGTACCTGGTCACACACCTCTCCTTGGGCAGGAGCTAATTCTGCCTCTTGGCACCTCCTGCTCATGCAGTCAAACCCATGGGAGCTCTAGCACCAATCTCTGGTGCCTGGAAATGATGAGAATGCTCGGGGATGTAACCGTGGCTGTAAATGCTTGTTCTGCCTTTATGCTCAACAACTTTAGGCAAGGTGAAATGAATGATCCTACTGCCCATAGTGTCCACAAGGTAAAGCTGCCTGGAGCTTCAATAAAATTAGAACAAGAAAAATCATTTTAAGGAACAATTTTACGGAATCCTGATTCCGTAAAATCAGGGTGGAGGCTGCTATGAAGACATCACAGCAAATGGGCTAGGTCAGACTGCCTGGGTGCTGCATGAGGGTGTCACTGCTCCAGGAAGGTGCTGCAATCTGTTAACGAAGGAATTGGTGACTTGGAGTGTCAAGCCACAGGAAAACAAACAGAGGTGTCATATTAAAACCACATAGTTGGTGAGAGAAATTCTGACACAGTCATATCAATGTCTCTACATGGTCAGAGTGCAGCTGGCAAGTTACCAGCCTGCAGACAGTGCAACACATTCAACACAGGTTTTAAGTGAAGTTTTCAGGGCGTTTTTAGGTTGCATGTGATTGATCACTGGGTTTCCCTCTAACAAACTATGAATTTGCAGCCAGGTATCCAGTTACCTGCCTGTTTCTGAAATGCAGGTACACTCTCTGAGGGTTAGGAAATATGGTCCTTTCCAGGAACACAATCCTAGGATCTCATGCTCTGTGCCAGCCTGGGATTTTGAGCATCCTTGAGTCTGGGGCAGATGGCTCTGTGGTTCTGAAGTGGCTCTGCAGTCTGGGAATGTGCAGGAACAACTGGGAGGTATCACCCACTGGCAACAATGAATTAAAATAAGGTGATTTAATACAGGTTTTTCAGTTGCTTGATTGCTGGAGGTGAAGATATCTATCAGAATTATGTCTGTGGCACCTTTCCCCCCCCCATCTTTACTTAGTCTTGGGGTCATAAATAGATTGGATGCCTTCTGACATCTGGCTAGTTCAGCTTCATTTGCCTAACTGAGATCTAATCTGCCATGCAGACCAACTCCCTTCTGCCCTTCTTCCCATGAGTGGCTCCCAGAGTCTCCAGACAGAGATGAATTGCCTGAGTGTGATCTGTGGCAAAATGTCCCAATGCTTCCAGTCACCAATATCTTTGCAGAAGCAGTTCCTTTTCAGGATACCATTTCCCTCAGCACATCTGTTTTGCTGAAGGAAGTGTGCATCTGCCTTGTCCTGCCCACTGCAACACCACCACTGGGCTTCCTCCCAGCATGGCTGAGCTAATAATGAGATGTTTTCAGATTCCAAATAATGGGTTTCTCTGAAAATTGCAAACAGGATAAGATGTTTTGTCTTTCATCTGCAATTTAGTTTTTTCTTCCTTTTGAAAATGCAACCTGTTTCACTTGACTCTATTCAAGGCTTATATGCAAGTCTGGACCCTGTAAATAAAATGGGTAAATATCACGCAGAACTATGAACAACAACTTTCTTCTTTTCCAGATGAACTGGGAAGCGAAAATGTAAAAAGGTAAATTTTATCAATATCATTCTTTTTTAAAAAAAAATATTTTACTCTAACCTTTTTCTCCTTTACTGCCTCTTTTAATTTAGCTGTACATTAAACACCAATATTTTTTGCCATCAATTGAACCAGCAATCTCACCAGGTGGATAAAGTGTAACTTCAGGACGTGGCTGAAGTGTCAGGCTAGAGCAGAACAAGGGTTAGTGGGGATGGAGGCAAGGGCTGCCCCACAGACACCCACAGCCCACAGCCCTCGCTGAGCCTGCTCTGAGGCACCTCCTGCTCCATCCACCACAAGAGGTACAAGGTGCCCCATGAGCAAAGGAGTTCCCAGGCTCATCACAGGCCTTTGCTATTCAGAATTAGCCCTGTGTCTTGCTCCCCTGTTTTTCAAGTTTATCTTCTTCCTGAGAGGTGAGGCAGAAAGGCTTGCCTGGCTGCCAAAAGAGCAATGCCTTAGATGCTTGAAAAACAAGGCAGAAGCTGCGTGGCTGTTATCATAATTTTTATTGTTACCTTTTATTGACCTCCATATTGCTAATCAATGCTGAAAGTTCGCGAACTGTCTCTATGAGGGGCAAAAAAAAGGGTTTTTTTGCTAAAAAATAATTTATATCGTATGGCTGCAGGAATGATCAGCAAAAGGAAGCTAAGCAGAGACATTTAAATAAATGCAGCTGTCATGACCTTTCCTTTTGAAGTCACTGCAAATTTCAGTCACAGCTATGATGAAACTCTAGGCCTTCAGCTTTTAATACTGGAGCAATGGTACTTCTGTCATGTGTTCCAGGAGGGCAGGGACAAACTATCTTTTATTTTTTTAGTCTTCTATTTACAGCAGGGGCAGTTTTCAAGAAGTTGCAGTGATCCTGTGCTCTGGCATGTCTCTGGCTGCACTATCTCAGGCCCTCTGTGTGTTATGTCTCAACTGGCCCTAGCTCTGCCCGGGATGGCATCTCAGTGCCACTCCCTTGCATCTGTTCCTGGCCCCTTGGTTCACACCCACTGGGCTGGCATCTCCTCAGATTACTGGGCTAGGGTGGCTTTCCCCAGTTAATACATGTGTCTGAAATTACAGGAGAGTCATACAAAATCACTACACTGTAAACTGCTTGAATTAAGCATTTTGTGTAATGCGTTTTTCCCCCCCTCTCTTTTCTCAAGTCCTATTTTTGAAGAAGACACACCCTCTGTTATGGAGATAGAAATGGAAGAGCTTGATAAATGGATGAGCAGCATGAACAAAAATGGTACACGGTAACCCCTCTACTCCATGCTCCCTCTCTTGCCTGCTGACGTAGATACCTTGCATGGGAAATCAATTGAAGGTGTTTTGTATGCATATCACTGCTTTTCCTACAATATTTTTAGTTGTGCTCTTGACTCCCTCCTACTAAAATAACTGAACAAATGTCAGGGGTAGATTGTTTCAGAAGAGCATTTTAGTTTGTGTGGGAGTTTATTTTTAATATGTGATAGAATCTCATAAATGTTTTCCAGTTTCCAGTAGACATTTCTATTAAACACACTTATAGCTGTGAATGTTATTTGTATTTTTAAATACACATTTTAATGCAAAATACCAGTTTCTCTGAAGCATCTAGTCCTTTCAATCTCCAGAATTTCTACACTTTTGTGCTCCACATTGAGATATTGTAGAAATATGCATTTGGTCGTAGTTCAGACCACCATTTATTTAAAATTGCTGCCAAGAACCTATGAAAACACCCTTCCCCTCCCTTGCAAGGCTGTCAGCCTACGGAGCAATTAGAACATGCAAAAATTACCAGCAGCAGCATCTTCAGCTGCCTTCTCAGTTCCTTAGAAATACCTTGAATTTCCCCCCCCCATTTCTGTCCCAGGTGAATTCCCCAGTCAAAATCTCTAAGGGGTCTGCATTGCCCTTCCAGGGTCCCCTCAAAAAATGCAGGTCTTTGGTAAGCCATGAGTTAACCGAGGCCTGATTTTGAACCATGAACAGCTTTTCACTGGCTAGGAAATGCTGAAACTGATATTTTTTTCATTCCTGGTCCCTTGCCTTCTATCCAAATGGCTCATTTGCCTGACCTACTAGGCATGCTTTGTTATTCAGGACATAAAGCTCTTTGGAGCATTTCTTTGCGTTAGCACAGTGCTCCACATGATGGGATTTTGACCTTCGAGGTCTGTAAGCTCTTGTAGAAAACATGGCTAAGGGGCAGTAGTGAAAGAGAGGCATTAAGTGTACTACATGGGGAAAAAAAAAGTGGTGTAAAATATATTTTTAAATTTTGTGGAGAGAAGGGAGCAAATATTTGACATAATTTTGTGTGTATGTGCGAGTGTTAGTGTTCCCTAAACTCCATCCCCAAATTCCCAGCTGGACTATAAAGCATAGGTGCAACTTTCAGCAGTGGAAGATTCACAAACCACTCTCCCCGTGGCAGTGTGTAGGACACAGCATCCTCAAAGTAGCTCAATTGCATAGGTGTACATAAAGAACTGGAATATATATCATAAATAAATTGTGGCAACACCTATACAAGGGAAGGAGGTGTTAAAATTTATGTTATGGGGTCCGTGCAGATATAAGGGTGCAGAAGTGCATCTGTAGATCTATATTCTAGAGTGACTGCGGGATAAAAGTTGATGCATTTTTTAAAAATAAATGTAGAACAACTGCCAAGTGTAACTATAGTCTTGTTTCTTACCCTTTTCCAGGTGACTGTGAGTGTTTGCCTACTGTGAGAGAAGAAGAAAAAGAATCCATTGCCAACCCAAGGTACTTTATTTTATTATATTATTTGATGTAATATCAATGTCAATGTCTTTCTAAAATAATCAATGTTTTGTATGTAATTATAGAATTATTCTTTGGTCCGTTTAAGTTTTAAAATTTCTCTACATAGAAACTTTTACTTCAACTTAAACTAAAGGCTCAACACTTATTTCTAAACAGGTCTCTTCCTGTAAACTGCACTGCTAAATAATCTTAGTTGTAAAGTGGTGCAAGACAGACAACCAGATGGCACAGATGGAGTTTCACTCACTGATCAGACTTTAATCACAGTTTCCCAAGGTGTTAATACAAGCATTCAGCACAGCTTCCTTGGCACTCTTCACCAATGGCACCCAGTCCCCCTCTGCCACCTGGTGCCTGCAGGTTCTTGGGAACCACTGCCAGATGTTTTGACTGGAGCTGTGACCTGACAGACAGGGACTTGTTTGACTCCAAGAAAAAAACGAGAATGGGAAACACGAAGGATCTTCCTGGTGCCCCCTTGCAGCCCTCCCCCAGAGCTGGCACTAGTTGATAGTCCAAGCAGAGATCCCAGTGGGATGCAAAACTGCAATCCTGACAGCTTGTAAACCTAAAATATTTCTGGTTGGTTTCCTCAGGATTTTGGCCAGAACTCCTAAACCCTGTACAATTTTCCCTAATTAAAAATTCTGGTTCTTGTTTCCAGCTGGAAACTGCCCTTGCCTGCACCCTTGTGTTGCAGCTGCATTTTGAGGAGTGGGCAAAGCATCTTCTCTGTGCCAGGTTATGATAACAAACAAGCAATCCCGTGTGCCAAGAAATCCCTGGTGCAGGGGAAGCAGTGATGCAATCAGGCAGGACCAGGAGCAGGGAGAGGACCTAGATCTTCTCATGGCATCAGATAATTCTGCTGAACACATCTCTCTGGCAGAACTGCACATCCCACTGTAGGCTGTCATGATATTCCAGTTCTCCTTTCTGATTTTCTTTGCTCAGGAATGAAATAGGGATGTTAAATCACTGCTGCTGCAGAGTTTGCTGCTCAGTTGCTCCTAAGCTGCAATTTCAGAGGAACCTTTGGATGGGGCTTGTCCACTACAGACACTTGAATATAAAAGGTTCCTTTTTACACCTATTGCAAGTGAAATCGTTGTTGTTTTAGTTCAGTTTTGTTGGGAAAAAAAAAGAAAAAAAAAAGGCTTGGATCCTAGCTTCCAGATGCAAGCAAGCACATTAATTTTACCCTTAGCAACTGGAAAAGATCCTGGATTTGTTAGCCATCTGGGTCTTTCCTCCCTGCTGCTAAATGATAACTCAGAGGGGGGAAAATTGTTAAGGAGAGGCAGCTGCACAGCAGCTCTCTAAAAGCAGATTTGCTGAGCATACCACTGACTATAGGAGAGAGAACAGGACAAAGGATGCTTCAGCCAAAGGCGAACACCAGCAGAAGTCATACTGTAAAAGGCTTTTTAGGCACAACACCACCCTTAGCATCAAGTTTACTTTCCAAATCTTTAACAATTCATTTTAAGGAAAAAGAAATCATCACAGCCTACCAGTTTGAGCTGACATTTTACCATCCTTTCTAAAGGAGTGTTTTTGTACTGGATTTCCATTAACCTTATCAGAAGAAGGGGGTTTTGCCCCTGGCTCTCAAAAGGCATCTTTGGGCTACGCCCTGCCTCAAGCTCCCCACCTGTAAAACCAAGTTATTTTAGAACACAACAGAGAGGCTTAAACCTTGATGCAAAAAAGCAACCCTGTTCAGATAAGCATGCTTCAGTCAGAGCAAAGGCACACATGTCATTTTTTAAGCAAATTTTCTTGTGACAGGCATCTTAGAATCATACTAGATTAGAGACATTTATGCCCCTAAATTGTAGAAAGGCAAACAAATGCAAATAAAAATAGGTTATTTATCTCTAAAACATTCAGAGTTGCTCAGACAAGGGATAGTAGTGGATCACAAAGTGCAAGAATATTAGATTCAATTTAAGATGCTGAAAGACTGCTTTGTTTGGGCAAAATTCTTCTAAAATTAGGGTAATTTATTTTTTAGATTTTTATTGATATTTCAGTATGAGAAACATCTTATGGCTACACTGAACAGAGATAGTGTTTTCTTGCTTCACAAAGATGCTGAGGGCAAGTCCATCAAGACCCAAATGTTCTGAACTATGAATGATTTTTATATAATTTTGAAGCCATATGAGACAAAACATTTCAATAATGCCACTTTACCATTTTCAGAATGAAGGTTGTTCCAAAACTACTCTTCAGAGTAAGTGAATTTTTAATATAAAAATTCTTGAAAGTTTGAAAAACAGAAGTGTGTGGTGGTAAAATATTTATACGTTGAGGGTTTTCCCTTACCCCAAGGTTAGATCTTCAAATTTCATTTCACATGAAATTTTGAAATATGCCTCATTTCAATGTGAAAAGATATTTGAAGTGGTGGGATTTCTGGGTAAGCAAACAAGAAATTTATTCCTGTTTATTTTCAATTGAACCTTATCAGTCCAAAATCTGCTGCTTTTCCCAACCAAATTCTTAGATGAATAAATAACATCAGAAAGAGAATTACACACAGATAAATAAATGTTTTCAGCAGCTCTTTTGAACAGGGAAGGTGAAAGACTAAGAAATAAAATGAAACAAAGCTATTATTATGGCAAAATTCGTACTCATGAGCATCAAGGCTGCACATTTGTGCACAGGAGGCAAACCACGACAGCCTGGGCTCCCTGACAGGTGGAGCCTTGTAGGCTAAGTTACAAACATATGCATACACACATTTTCAAAATTTATATACACTTTTCAAAACATACAGATTTGAATTAAAACCTCTTGCCTTTGAAACCTACTGCTAGAATCTGATTGTGACTGTCCACAGAATTGCAAACCCACCCCAGCTGCCCTGGGCCCGGGCTCCCATCCTGTGCATGCAGGAGGGAGCAGGCAGGGTGTGCAGGGGGCAGCAGACAAAAGCTGATGAGCTGTGGAGCACGAGTGGGTAGAGACCAATTTCTGCTCCAGGGGTCTTTACCATCTCAGAAAAAATGAGTGCAGCCTGTCCCCTTTACAGCCTGGGTCATGGTAGAGGGGGAGTACAGGCAATTCCCCCAGTGCTTGATCACCCGAGAGGTTTGATTCCTCTTGGGTGCTGCTGGGTACCCTCCTAGTCTTTCTGTCTGAAAAAGGATGACTCCTTCCTAAGGAGAAAAGTTTTGGGTGGATGGGAATTCAGTACAGAAAGAAGTACTGAATTCCCAGAATGTGCTCAATATGGCAAGAGACTTAAGAAAACGTGTAAAATATTAAGATTATAAGTGGCCCTTGTAGCTTTAGAGGCAGTTTAGAACCCTGCTGTTATCCCTGCTGACTGAATTAAAATCAGCCAATATAAGTTGTCACATTTTTTAACGTTGGCATGAGCCAAAGAGAGTGCTAGGGACCAAGCCACTTGGGCAGAAACCAGTGGGACAAAGAAAAAAATGCACCTGTTATGAGGTCAGATGTAAGCCAGAAATTCCAAAGTTTTCCTCAGCTGTGGAAAAAGAGCTGGGAGCAGGAGAAAGGCTGTGCTGGGCAGCCACCAACCATCAGACAGGAATCAGAGCAGCCCTCGCTGCCAGCATCAGTTCAGCCATTGCATGAGTGACAGATTTATTTTCTGGTAACACCTTTTCATGAACTCTAGAGATACTCTTGCATGTTCTTTCCTGCTGAGAAAACTAACCCAACAGCATCACACTGGTGGTTTTTTTTTTTCTTTTCCACATGTACACAGTGATGGTGAATCATGAAGTCCTCAGGACAGCAAGGAAGTGGCTAAAGGGATGCAGCACACAAGCTCATCATCCCCCAGATATTGGAAGAACCGGATCTAAATATAATTCATCTCAAAAGACCAGAGAAGAAAATGCTTTCATTGTGTCCTGCTTTATATGGTCTTCAGAAAGGAAACATCATCAAGGGAAGAGAAGAAAAGAAAAAGGAGGGGGAAAAAAAGCACCATAGCAAGATTAAGGACAGATTAATTATTTTTTTTTTTAAATGAGATTCACCACAAATCAAGAGAAACATGTTTTTTACCCCTGCTACAAGTTCTCAAAGTAGTTCATGTTTCTGTCTAGTTCTGCAGTTGTGTATTGTGCAGCACTTAAAACCAATTCTGCTCCAGGTTTGGTGTGGGTTTTTTTGTTTCGGTTAGGTTTTGTGGGGGTTTGTTTCAGTGTCCGTAATTCTGTTCTGCCCTGGTCTGGTGGATATGAAGCTCATGCCTATGCAATGTTTATTTCTCCATTTGCTTTTTCTGAACCATGCACTGATTTGCACAGGACTGCTGTTGGGGAATGACCAGGCTAGGACTGACAGACGAGCTCTGAGGACAGACAGCAGCTGAAAAGCCTCTCAAAGGAATAGCTAGAAGCAACTGCAGCCCAGCAAGGGCACAGACTCTGTAGAGTGCTTTTTGGTTTTCAGATTAAAGGCACTGTAGAAGTGGAAAATGTCATTTTGAGACTGCCTTACAGTTTGTTACCTCCCAGATGAGTGCCCTGAGCCAGCTCTCCCCATGTAACTCTTCTCCCTGCCCAGGGCTGTTCTCTCACCACCTATTTCAGAAATACTCAAAAATATTTAT